>MU865485.1:0-44370 GCA_033297215.1 Podospora fimiseda | reverse complement strand
TCGGGGCAGTGGCCGCGTTAGATGCATTTTTCTTTGCTCACGTAATCAGATATGTTTACATAATCAACACGGACCCGTGAACCTAGTGGGCGCCGTACATTGGTGAATGAATATGTAATCTGGAAAGTTACATGGTAATTACCAATGGACCCACTGTTGCTTGCACACCCAAAACGCTAGCGCCTGTAACCGCGCGCACGTGCTGCCATCTGCCAAATTTTCATTCTGATTTGTGAGGTCGAAGCCCAGGCAACGCGACTGTGAGTGGAAGTGCATTCACAGCACAACCTATCCAGGTCGCTGCCCACCAACCACGACCTCGCGACTTGAAATTTTCACCGCAAGCTTTGCGCAATCAACTCGCCGAGCGAATTCCCGTTTCACAATTGGGAAACAAATTTTTCAAGACCGCAACAAGCACATATCTTCGTCATCGATCTCAAACACGATTTAGGCTTTTCACACAGCCATCCATTACTTTTCCTGTCAACTGTCGAGTGTCGCCGAGGACTACTACACCTATCAATGCGTGTGGCCTCATAGCAACCTTCTGACCCTCCTTTTGGGTGCGACACCGTGTATATTGCGGATCGCAGAGTGAGGCGCAAAAATGGCAGCATCTCTAACCATCACCGAGGCTCAGGCCGACCTTATTCGGTAAGCAGCAATAGTCGAATATTTGCGCGCGTTATTGTTTCTGCGTGGATAGCTAACAACTCTGCCGGCAATAGGTCTTTATCTCAAGACGACATTCCTGCCAAACTGCGATGCGCCATCTGCAGCAAACTGGCATTGAATGCGTTTCGCTTGCCCTGCTGCGAGCAAGCTATTTGCGAGAGCTGCCAGTCGACTCTTCCTGCGTCATGCCCTGTTTGCGAACACTCCCCGCTCTCGGCCGACGACTGCAAACCTCACAAGGCCCTCCGAACAACCATCAAGGTGTTTTTGCGGACAGAGGAGAAGAAGCGCGAAGCCAGCAGGCCTAAAGATGTCACTCCTGTGACACCAATTGAGCCCAGCCCTGTCTCGGCCACTGCACCAGTAGTGCACGAATTCAATGCTCTAGAGAGGCCAACAGCAGATAATACCTCATCCCCAAGGGATGAGCACCAGCCATCTGCAGAGGAACCAGTTGCCGAAGCTGGAAATGGAGCCTCAGAAAACCAAGAGGCTACCGATGTTACCACAGGTCAGGAGACGGTGGCTGCAGATCAAGCCACAAATGGCGATGTACGTATTCACAAATGTTTTCTGTAATAACAGCTGTACTAACAATCAATTAGGAGCAACCGTCCCATGATGGCCCAGAAGGTGAAGCCGAAGTGACTACCTCTGGGGAGCTAGTTTTGCGCCAGGGTGGTACTGAGGCTGCCGAAGGCGAAACTGCCGAGGAAAACAAGGACGAAGGCGATGAGGCCGTTAACGGCCAACAACAGCCTGATGCGGATGGTACTGCGAGAACGGCGAACGGAGGCTTTCCCGGTATGGGTTTCAATGGCGGCGGCGACTTTAATCAAATGCAAATGATGATGGCCATGCAAAACGGCTTTGGCAATTTTCCTATGATGGGTACGTCGACTTACACTCGCTTATGCATCGTAACCGTGAACAAGAACACTAACGGGGAAAAAAAATCAGGAATGGCAGGCATGAACATGGATCCGATGATGATGCAACAGATGCAGCAGATGTACATGAGCGGGGGGTTTCAAGGCATGGGCATGAACGGCATGAACATGAATATGGGAATGGGGGGTGGTTATGGAGGCGATACCGATAACTGGAACGGACAGCAATCATGGAATGTCGGCCAAGATAATTACAATCATCCAAGCGCTTCTGGTATGGGCAATGGTGATTATGGCTCTTTTAACTCTGGCTTCCAAACAGGATACAATCAAGGTAATTATGGTCACCATAACCAGTTCAATGACTATCGTCGAAATCATTACGGTGGTTTCCGCGGTAGAGGCCGTGGTCGTGGTTATGGTCAGGGGTATGGACGTGGAAATTACCATAACGGATATGCCGGTCATTACAATGACCAGGGCTATGGTGGACAGCAGTATCCCAACGGAATGGCGGGCATGAATGGCGCCGGTCCCTCCGGCAGCGAGTTTGGTGGCGAGAACGGTGAATCATCTGCGAACCCAGATTCCAATGTCGACGAGTTTGGGCGTGCCATCCGTGAGGAAGGCGATCAAGATGGCACAAACGATCAAGGACACGGCGACACCTCGCACCCTTTGTCTCAAGGAGATGGTGAAGACAACGGTGCAGGCCACGGCACTTATGATGGTGCAGCTGGCCAAGGACCTGCTGTGCCAGACGTCCCTCTCAATGCACCCAAGGGCCCCAAAGCCATGCTTAAAGGCCTTCCTAATACTAGCTACATACATCTCCAGGCTAGGGGCTGGGTAGACGATGACAAGCCAGCCACACCAACCAGTGCCTCTGGAACCCGCGCGCCCAGCGTCGCACATGATCGCCATCGGTCAAGGAGTAGTTCTCCAAGTGGCTCCCGTAGGGGCGAAGATCAGTATCTGGATAGAAGTAAGGATCGCGATCAGGACAGAGACCGTGAATACCAGTCTCATCGTCGCGATCGTGGCAAAGACCGGGACCAAGAAACTCACGGAGCAACCAACTCACGCTCGCATTCTGTGAACAGAAGTAGAAGCCGCAGTCCCGAGCGCAAGGACTCCTCGCACCGACGTAACAGACGGCAACGTTCCGTCGATCCGGAAAATGAAGAAGACAACGATGAGCGGCGGCACAGGTCTCATCGCAGCAGCAAAAAGTACGACGAGCGTGACTCGAAGTCTCGTAGCGGCGGTGGTAGAGAAGAACAGACTGCAGACCGCTCTCGTTCAGCTTCTCCTCCCGACGAATCAAGACGGTCCGGCCATCGCAGCAGTCGCAAAGATCGAGACTCGGATAAGCGCCGAGATCGCGATAAGGATCGCGACAGAGAGGGTGACCACGAACATCGTCGCAAATCCAGCCACCGTTCTCACCGAGACCGGGACCGTGAGCGTGATAGAGATCGGGACAGAGATAGGGACAGAGAGAGAGATCGTGATCGAGACCGTGACCGTGACAGAGATAGAGACAGAGATCGGGACAGTCACCGCAAGGAACGTCGTGAACGCGACCGTGAGCGTCGCAACCGTGATAAAGAGCATCGTCACCACAGCAGTAAGTTGGGCGGTGGAAACGACTCCACCCAGGCGGATGCGGAACCTCAGAGCCACGCTGCTGCTCCCAACAGATCAAGCGGAGGTCGCGGCCTCGAGATCAAGGGGACTGGATCAAAGTCACATGGTATTGACGTATCTGAAGGAGGACGGCGATCTTCAGCTAGCAATACCGCGGCAGCTTCTGTGGATCCCCACGCGGCGGAACGGATGGCCCGTGATCGTGAGAGACTGCTCAAGGAGACGCAACGGATCCAGGTCACCTTTGCCAGTAGCTTGGCTGGTGCCAAGCGCAGCCGTGACCGACATGATGATGATGACTCTCGAAAGAGCTCTAGACGGAAGGGACGGCGCGGTGAGGCGGTTGCCATTGGTGATGAGGAGGATAGGGCGAAGCGGTTGGAGGATGATCGGGACCAGGCTCGTTATGATTATTGAGAGGCAAAATGAAGGACACCCTAAGTCTTTTGAGAGTCTCGAGGAACATGAGGGGACAACATGGCTAGGGATGTCCGGATAGATAAAAAAAAAAAAAAGAAAGAAAAAACTGGTTCCCAAAAAAGGGTGTGCCGACAAATAAGAAATAACAAGCACTGAAGTTATTTCGGGCCGTTATTTAGTCTGAGAATGCTATAATTGCTTGCCTTGGTCTTGTTTTTTTTCTTGGTCTTTTTGTTTCTTACGAAAAAAAATCACTGGAGATGTTATAATTGGGGAACCAAAAGACAGAACCTCTGGATTATTAAACGGAGTGCCTTTATTCTGCGTTTACTTATACGTCTTATTGATCACCTGGGACAAGAACAAGAAATAATAAGTGACAGTTTTATATATATATATATATATATATATATATGTGCCTTCCCGTATTTTTGTTGTGAGTGATCTTGTTTCTTTTCTTTTTTTTCTGGTTCGACCCTTGCATTGCATCACATCACATCCAACAAAGCAAACTTGTGACCAGATTGGTCTGAAACAAATAACTTGAAGAGGGTAGAAAAAGGCACGAGGACACTCATGCTCCGAATGGTATTGGATGATTTTCCCATAGGTAATTAAAAGGCGGGGTACGAGTTGATAGTCGGAGAGATGCTTGTTCCGCCGAGACACCCGAAGACAACAACGGTATGGTGGCATGTCATCCTTGAAGGCTGACAAGTCGGGGACACGGACTCTCTCCTTTTGGTATCCGCGTTCCATGTTCCCCAACCCCACATCCTCAACAAACGGCGTGAACCTTATCATCGCCGCTCTCACTGTCCCGTCTCTGTCTCCCATCCCACACCCCTTACCCATTTTCCTTTTGGACAGACCGCTCCAAAATATTAACTAATTCCCCCCCCAAAAAAAAAAAAAAAAAAAAAAATAACCAAATATACTTTCTTGATGATAACCACATAATAAGCTTCTTTGTTGTTTCTTTCCTGCACTTTCTTGAGTGTCGTTGTCGCCGTTGTCGTTGTCGTTGTCGTTGTCGACAACGTTGCATAAGATTCCCCCAACAATGCGTCCGCCTCCAGATGTTCGTGGACGCGGTCGCGCATCTAGTGACAACAACGATGGCTCTTCGACGTTTAGCCTGCCCGCGGCTCCCCAAATGACTTACTTTCTTGCCGATGAAGCTTCGATAGGCAATCCATCTTCAGCTCAGCCGTCAACATCTCCATCTAGCTTCTATCGTTCAAAAGACCACCATCACCACAATCCTCATCATCATTACCAGAATCGAAAGTTCACAGCTCCTCCTCCTCCACCTCCTCCTGACGTTGAGCATCACTCCAATAGGGCACGCAATGTTCATCAACCTCCTCATCGTGACTTGGACAAAGGCAAAGCCCCTGTTGAGAACCAGGGAATCCAATCCAATGTCGAAGACGATCTAACCTTCCACTCCAAATCCCCCCTTCCTCCATCTCTCTCCCCGCTGCTTCCCATCCTCAGCGGATTCCCTGCCTCCTACTCGAGTTCAGCTCTCTCCTCGATTTCGTCCCGGCGGAACTCCTTATCCGAGTCCTTCTCCGATGCCGGCCTGAGCGTAGACAGCCACGATCACCAGTTCTCCGAGCCAGAGCATCTCGAGTCGTCGGAATTGGAAATCAATAACTCTATCGATACAATGCAGGATAGCGGTTCGGCTCCTCAGCTTGTCATGCCGTCGATCAAGATGCCGTCGCGCCGTCCTTTTACATCTGAGGGTAAAGCTATGGGAAGACTAAAGGTGCTCGTTGCGGGAGATGGCGGGGTTGGTAAGACCAGTTTGATAAAAGCGATTGTGCAGAGTTGTGAGCATATTGTTCATGTGGACTCCATCACCCCAGATGGGCTCAGCCTGGGATCGAGTACTTTGAGTATGAAAAGGGGCAAGGATAGGAATGGCGGAACCAAACAAATCACAGAGATATATGCGAGCACAAAGCCGTATCCAGAGTGGTGGAGCGAGGTGGACGATCTGATGGTGCTAAAAAGAAGAAAAAGTCTAGGGGACGCAATACTGGATCGGAATCTGTGTTTTGTGGATACACCGGGCTGTGGTGTTTCTGTGAGTATTGTCATTGTGAAACTGGTGGAGGAATATGAGGCTGACTGTTGGATTTGCAGGCTATGGACACAATTACACCTGTTACCGACTACATCCAGGCTCATTTGAACCGCATCAGCTCGAATGAGCTTGGAGATGGTGACGTGCTAAACATGCTTGGTGGTGAGGGTGGTGTCCAGGTAGATGTCGTATTTTATATGGTCACGAATCGTAAGGAATTATCCTCATATGGTTTTCGATGATGTGGCTGCTAACTGCTTGGTTCAGGTCTTCGTCCAGTTGATATACACTACCTGCGACAGATCGCACCACTCACTAACATCATGCTTTTGCTCGCACAGGCAGACTTGATGTCTGCAGATCAAATAATGACAAGCAAAGAACAGATTTATAGCCAGTTAAAAGAGGCCAATATCCGGCTTTTCACATTTTCTATCCCTTCGTCGAATTATACGAATGCATCGGACCCTGAAAAACAAGGAGTTTACGCCATTTCCAGTGCTACTGGGTCGGACCACGAAAATATGGATGCCAGTCTGCTCATGTCACCCGACTACGTCCAGCCACTCCATGATTCCGAGCTGGAGATGCTCGTCAACCAAGTATTCAGCAACAATGGTGCTTCATGGCTGCGTCACTCGGCCGCGCGTAAATATGTTCAATGGCGCAAAGGAGAATCACAAGTCGCACGAAACTCCCCAGGACGGCCTCTCAGTATGGTAAACTCTCTTACTCACAACCCATATCTACCTCCTCAAAATCGGGTCCTTACGCCACCCATGGGGCCTACATCATCATATGCCTTGGCCCGAATCACAGACCATGCGCAAAGAGAGGAACGCCTCTCTCAAGTGCGACTTGCCAACTGGGCCGCAGACTTACAAAAGTCGCTGGCGAAGGAACAGGCCCATTATGCTGCTTTGGCTCGCGGCGAGCGAGCAATTTGGCTGACAGAAAGGATCGACGAGTGTGTCAAGGATGGAACGCTGGTTCCTGTTTCTAATCCTCAGCAGGGACGAGGGCGAAGAAGCAGCTCCAATTTGGGACTTCAGCCTGGTGCTAATAGCCAGAGAGATCTTGTGAGACGTGGGCAGCAGCAGCAGCAAGAGCAACAACGACAGGTGCAGTTCTTTTTTAATCCAAAAGATACGCAGGGGTCAAAGCAACAACAGCAACATCAGTCACACGAGGATCCGTTGGGACTATTGGAGGTTGCTGCTGATTTGAGACATAAGGGATTGATTGCTCTTGAGGTTCTTGGAAGTTTGAGTGTTTTGGGAGGTTTGGCTATTTGGATGTCGAGAAATTATGTGTGGCATTGTCAGGCTGCTGGATGGGTGGTTGGTGAGTGGGAGAAGGTGTGGTGCGGAGCGAGGTGAAATCTATTTGGTTGAACCGAATCGATTTATGAATGATGGTTGAACTTGAGTTTTTCGGTATATTCTTTTGTAATTTGAAGGCGCGGATGTATATGAGGTTTGAGGAGGGATGATGATGAGTTCGGAACAATTTGACACACAGAGTCAGAAGTCTTGGCTTTTTGGGAGTTGGGTTTTCTTTGAGTATTTATTGTATGTATTGAAATGGGAGGAAGAAGATACCACGGTAGTATATTGGATGGTGGTTGTAGGTAGGTATGTATATTGGAATTTAATAAATATTTACTGATGATTTCCCCCTTTGTGTTTTTCTCGTTTTGTTCTTTCCATCTCATCTGTTTATGGCGTATCTTCTTGTCATTTATGTCTGACAACCCGAGTACACGCCGTATCAGAGCATCCGTGGACGAATCAAGTGGTGCAAGATGGATACCAACAATTTACTTCGAGCTGAACACAAGATAAGAGAGGTACTGTTTGAAGCCACAATGTGGTGAACGACGAGATCTGGTGAAACAACGGAAGGAAGGACTTGGTGACCCCCAAATCAGGCACCCATCTCCCTCAAATTCATTAAATAAACCATAAACCTTAAAAGGCGAGATGCCACTACCCTTTTAGTCTTTTACTCCTTCAAGCTACTCCTCATCCCCTTCTCAGCAACCAGCCCCATAAACTTCAACTCCTCCTCCATCGCCTTGGTCCCAGCACCCATCGGACTATTCGTAGGATAAAGCGCCTCCATCGCAATCTCGCGCTTAAAGATTTCGGGGTGGTCCTTATTACCAATGGCCATGACTTCCAACACGTTTCCGTTTCCATATTTTGAGTCGGTCAACAACTCCATCATGGCATCAACGACGTCGTCGGGGGTCATAGCGATGTCGTCCTCGCTGAGACGGTCTTTGCAATACTCTTGATGGAAGAGAGGAGTCCTAGCAGGTCCAGGGCACACCACAGAGTTCCTGATTCCTACAAGCTGCTTGAGACCTTGGAGAGACTTGGCGACGCTGATCATTGCCGCTTTGCTGGCAAAGTAAAGGGGAGTCTGGATGGAGTGGATGTATCCTCCCATGGAGGAAACCCAAAGGAGGTTGCCCTTTACCTCGCGGTTTTGAAGCCAGTAATCAATGGCAAGCTGGGAGAGACGGATGGGACCGATGGTGTTGACGTTGAAAATATGGTAGGAGCCAATGGCGGCGTCGGCAGCATCTTTTGCCTCTGGGGAGACACCGGGAGGGTTCCAGTAGGATGACCAGGGAGGTTCGAAGATGCCGGCGCCGTTGACGACGATGTCTACTCGGCCGAAGGTTGAGAGGGTTGTGGAGAAGAGGGAGGTGAGGTCGGCCCAGTTGGCTACATCGGTCTTGTGGAAGGCTGCTGAGGGGGTGGAAGTGCCGTCGTGAGGGTATTGAGCGAGGGTGGCTTGGGCTTCGGGGCGGAGAGCCAGGTCGGCGATCATTACTGAGCAGCCGGCCCTGAGGAGACGTTCAGCCAAGGCATGGTTGATACCTATCTTTATGTGTGAGTGAAACGGAATTTATACGGCTGTTTACTGGGGTTGGTTTGTTGGTTACTTACCGGATCCTGCGCCGGTAACGAGAGCAATTTTGCCCTTGACGTCGTATTCGGCCATGGTTCTGGGTATGTGATGCAGGAAAGGAAGTTGAGGGTTTGTTGATGAATGGGAAAAAGAAATCTGGGGGAATATCCCCTTCTTGGTTCTCGGTTATCTTTTATACACCTCTACGATTTTTACACTTTGCACAAGGACTTGATCTTGTTTCACTCTAGTGGAGCGGTGAGTTGGTTCTACGCTGTAATGGGCACGTATGGCACTTTTGGAAAAAAGGGGAAGAATGCGAGCAAATCTATCATGATTTCTGAAGGGGAAACCGTTGGGATGTAAGGTACTTGTTACGCCACTATCCCAAAGTTGACCAGCGTTCCTCTCGGCTTCTTACCCGAGAAACCATGAATCAAACATTACATTGATGGCATTTTCACCCCTGAAAATATATGCATCATGTAAACGAGTTTCCTGGGACCAGGGTTGTAACACGTGGGTTGACGAGTGAAGCGGTCAGTACCGAACGACAGGTTGTCTGACATGCGGCAATTGATCTTGTAAAGAAATATATCTGTTTTTTGGTTACTTGTCTTTTGACGACATCTTTTGAGAAATACGGTACTGATTTTGTTTCAGTTTTCTCCTCCAAGCCTGCGTGCTTTGTGTTGGCGAGATGAGATCTCAATGCTCAGTGGAACAACGGAAGAACCGGGTTCTTTCTCTAGAAACCGTTCAATCTAACGCTACCTACCTACACTAGACAGGTATCCACCGTTTTTTTGCTTTTCTTGTTCTCTGACACTTTCCTTTGTGTGTTAACATGGGTTACGTGGGGTAATTTCAGATAGCGTATCATCGCTTCGTTCGGGTATTTGATGGTTGCCTCCATTATCGGATGTTTTTTTCCGTTAGAAAGAACTGACACTTGCTGGGGACGGAGAAGTGGAGAGATCTGTCAGAACAGGAGTTTTTTTTTAGTTTTCTTCAGTGGATGGAAAACATGGCTTCTGTTGGGAAGATCAACATGAAGGTGGAGGAGAAGAGAAGAAAGAACCATGTTCGATAAATATATTTCCTTATTTAGGATATATATATTCTTAACCGAAATAAAAAGTAACACATGTTCTGCCTGGCTGTGGCATTAGAGTTACTTTTCACTTTTTGCCAAGTGAAAAACTTCAAAAAAAAAGCAAAGCTTTAACCTCTTGATGGGTTCGGATGTTACCCGGTTTGTTTCCCATCCCCCGACATTTACTTTTCTTTTATGCCGGGTTTGCATACTCCTTGCAGTTATTATAACGTGGGTTTGGAAACTTACATGGGTTGAGTAAAAAAAAAAAAAAGGGATTAATCAAAAGAAATGTTACAAGGAGACAATTTGCACATGACCTTGATTTCTTCTTGACAACATCCAAGCGTTTCTCGTCAACAAGAAATAAGAAGAATGTTGAAAATAGTCTTCTTATACAACCCAGACACACATAACGGGTTTTGTTTTCTTTCGTTTTCGTTTTGTTTTGTTCAACTCGTCACTTCAGCCTACTCCTAAAAATGGCAGACATCAACCACGATGTCTGGCAACCCGTCGAACCAAAAGGCCTAGCCTTTGCTCTAGTAATCGTTACCGCCATCTTCGTCGTCTTGACAACTTTGGTCATGACCATGAGGATTTACATTCGTCTAAAGACGCACAACTTTGGAACAGACGATTGGGTGATGACGGCGGGATATGTGAGTTTCTTTCTCTCTTGTTCACATCCCTCTCCTTCACATCTCTGGTCCCATCTACTACTTTCTCCCCCATCTACTCTCTTGAGTTTACTAACTTTCTTCCTCAGATAATAAACCTCGGTCAATCAGCAATAACAATCTACGGCGCCCACACCGGCCTAGGCACCCGCGACGACAACCTCCCCCAAGCAACAATAATCGAAGGAACCAAATTCCTTTTAATATGGCAAGCCCTCTATGCTGGCAGCCTCGCGTTTATCAAGTCCAGCATTTGTATCACACTGATGCGTATAACCCAACAAAGAGGTTATCTCATCCTTTTACGTTCGCTCGTTATTCTATCTGCGGGTCTCAGTTCCGTCGGTCTTGTTGTCATTCTAAACCAATGTCATCCGTTATCTCGGTATTGGGATAAGTCCATTCCGGGAACATGTTGGCCGCCGATTTTGGCTACGGTGCTTTCTTATGCTGCGTCGGTTAGTAATGTGATTACTGATTTTACTGTTGCTATAACGCCGTATTTTTTGTTAAGGCATGTTCAATTGAGGAGGAGGTTGAAGGTTTATGTCAAACTTATTTTGGGTCTTGGAATGCTGTATGTTTTTTTCCCTTCCCTCTGACCCAACTGTATGTTTTGTTACTGACAGTGTTGAAAAAAAAAACAGAGCAGGAATAGCATCCATCATCCGCGTCCCATTCACAAACGCCTACCTAAAACCCTCAGATATCAACTATCACACAGGCCATATCATCCTTTGGACCATTGTGGAATGCGGGTTAGGTATCATCGCGGGCTCGTTACCTACTCTCAGAGCATTCTTTAAACGACTTTCGGGAGATCAAAGCACGCAAGATTATATGAATAATAATAATAATCCGTCGGACGGAACGGGGTTGGTTACTATTGGACAGATTAAAGGTAGACATGGACCACATTATGAGGCGGATTTGTGCGTTACGGTTGCCGGTGGTGGAGGGGATGGGGGAAGTGATGCGGGCAGTCAGGAGAGTCAGAGGGGGATAATTAAGATGACGAGGGATGTTATGGTTACGGAGGAGCATATGGATGCTGATGGGAAGGTTACGAGGATGAGTGAGGATGTGAGGATGGGTGGTGGTAGTGGTGAGGAGAGGAGGAGGAGTTGATTTTGTTGTAGATGGTGTATTATAGAGTTGAATGGGGATTTTTAATAGATAGGTAATGTAAAACCGAAAATAAATAACTAAAAGATTTAAAATTTAAAATTGGAAAACGCTATTGTTTAAAATAGGCCTGATTTATAAATAAAAGGCATTTTCAATAAATAATAAATAGGCGTGTTCGATTCTAAAAAGGCGTGTTTATATTATATATTGGGTTAACAAACGTTCAAGGGGGGGATATTGTAAGCTATCTACACGTATCGGTTGTTCCGAATGAACCGGACTCCGAAGCTGATATCTACCCTTTCCAAATACCCTGACTTCCTTCATGCCAAAGATGTACACCATGTCCATCAACCATGGCTACGATAACACATCCAATCGTTTTCTCGCCTTATACTTCTTTATCGTCTCGAAAACAGCAACTCCATATAGCGCTTCGTACAAGTCTGAGTCCTCAAGTAACGTTGAAACCAAATACAACACCGTACGACCCTCTGAATCCCGAAAGTTCAAATCAACCTTCCCTGTTTTAAGCAGGAGAATAAGCGCTTCCTTGCGCCGTTTCTTGATTACTCGGGTTACCGGTGTCTCACCTGTTTCATCCCTCGAGTTGACATCGACCTTTCCTGTGGAGAGGAGGTGTTCGATGAGTTGTAGAAGATACCCCCATCCAGGATTCCCATACTCAATGTGTTCAACCGCCCAGCTCAGCGGCGTTCGTCCGCTGATGTCCTTCGAGTCAGCAATAACATTTTAGTTGCTGCTGAGGAGGCGCTTCACAGTATATATGCATCCCTTCGCTGCGGCATAACTTAATGGGCTCCTGCCATTGATATCGATAGAATCCGGATCAACCACCCCTGCTTCAAGTAGGAGTTTTGCGGAAAAACAGTGTCCACTATCTGCCGCATAACTTAACGGGCTCCTTCCAAATTTATCCCTCGAGTCAACATCCACCTTCTTTGTATCGAGCAGTGTTTTGACAACAGCGTCGACAATATTATCATCGTCGTGCTCTGCCGCATAACTCAACGGGCTTCTTCCAATACGATCCCTTGAATCGACATCCACCCTCCCTGATACAACCAGTGCTGCAGCGATTTCATGGTGGTGCATCTCTGCTGCATGACTAAGTAGGCTTCTTCCACTTGCATCTCTTGAGTCCAAATTAGTATGATTTGTTGCGACAAGTTCGTTGAACCACTCGCTCCTTTTTGAATCAGAACCGCACCTTTCGGCCATTTCGCAAACAAGCCAACTTTTCCCTTCTTTATTTTTGGCGAAAATATCAGCTCCATTTTGCACAAGGAACTTGACCATATCCTCCCGGTAGTTTTCGATTGCTGTAAATAAAAGGCGTCCTCCATTCTATGTCTTTGGCCTCAATTTCCGCACCGTGCTGAAGAAGTAGCGCGACAATTTCCTGAAATCCCAGCCCAGTTGCAGCAGTATGAAGCAACGTCCAGCCCTTTTTGTTCTCGGATTTGGGATTCGCGCCTTCATCGAGCAACCATTTTACCATACCTTATGTCCAGTCGGGATTGCGGCGTGAAGGGGTGTAACGCCTTCAGCGTCACATGATTCCAGTTCTGTGCCTTTCTTAACGAGGAACCTCACCAGATCTTGATGTCCTCGCCGAGCTGCAATATGAAGACATGTTCTGCCTCGACCATTATATGCCTTTAGATCAGCATCCAAATTCGAGCAGAAGCTCTGTAACTTCGAACGGTCCGTTCTCTGCAGCACTTAAAATAGGATCCAAGCTTCGGTTGCCGTGCACATCTGCTCCATTTTCAAGCAAAAGTCTAGCAACACCGGTGTGCCCCAGATAGGCAGCCCAACTCAAAGCTGTCACTCGCTCCCCGTCTTCTCTTCTTCTTCTTCTTCTTCCGCCTTCTGGAGATGCCGAATGATAGGCGGGTCACTTCTAGGATACATATACGCTAGCCAGTACAGAAGTTTTACATCGACTCTCTTATCAAGGAATAGACTGACAACCCCCACGTGACCATTGTGGACAGACCGCATGAATGGTGATGCACATTTCTTACCAGCCAAGTTGAAGTTGGCCCCGTGCTTCAGAAGGAGGTTGCAAATAGAGACATGGCCCCCTTCGGCGGCATAGCTTAGGGGGGTTCTTCCAGCATTATCCATGCTGTTGATGTCGGTAATGCAAAATCTAAGCAGAAGCCGGGTGAGAATCTCATCCTCGTGTTGGACTGCATATGACAGCATACGACAGCATACGACAGCATACTTGTCTCACGTTTGACGGCAAAGTCACGGGACAACTTGATGCGTTTCTCCTGGGATTTCCAGTCTTCGAGGGTTATTTTGGTCTCGATTTCACAGGCATTATGAGAAGCGGCTAGACTTTCCACAAACAAGTCTACAGCATTGTAGCTTTGGCGTACCATCGCAGCTAGCAACGGGGTCATGTAGCGTTCTTCTTCCTTGTTGAGAAAGCCATGGCAGGACTGAAGGCATAGCGTAATGAGCTGCGGTAAATCGAGCTCGGCGAGGACGTATAGCGGTGTGGTGTCAAGTGTGTCTCGGTATCGCCGCGTACCATGCTTTTGAACGATGTTATGCAGTCTTAGCCAATCATTGAACCATGGGCCGAGAGCATACCGCTGAACAAAGTCTTTTTGCCTGATGCTGCAAGCTTGTGCGCCATCTGCGTGTAAGAGAATGTTTTTTGTTGCATAATCAAGAAATGGAAATTGTCGAATAGCTCTTTCACGGAGGGTAATTCCTACCGAGTCTTTCAAAGATACCTTGGGAAGTTTGGCATAACTGAGATCCAAAGACTGCGAAACGTCGAGGCCCAAATACTCAAGACAACATTGCTTCAGCGTTTCATGACTTTGTGCTTCGAAGCCTGTCAAATTCTGCGCGAGGCTGGGCCACAGCTCGAGCAGCCCCTTTTCTTTGAGAAGAAAATCTCGAACAGATTCGTGGATAAATTGAACAACCGGAGACTTGGACTTTGTGATCTCTGCCGGGCCTTTTGATGTATACCGTACAAATCCTCCAATCTCAGATATAGAAACGGCCGATGTAAGGGTCTCTGAGTCAGAATCCATTGAATGGAGAGCATAATAGAACTGGGTTTTGTTGAGGATGTCCACCACCAACACAACCCACATGAATACGCCAGCTGATTTCTCCCGTAGCTCGAGCTTTGTTTTGCCGCTTCCGGCTTGCAGTTCAGAGTTGATGTAGGCGTCAATGTCCTGTTCATGGCAATCTTGGCCATCTAGCTCCAAACACAAGCATTTGTTGATTGTGATTTGCGGGTAATACCGACTAGAGAGGAAGATCCGGAAATGTATCCCTTTTACTGTTGCCTGCTCCCCGATGTGCTGAAATTGACGTACCATGTGACGAATTTCGGTTTCGTCACATTCATCCAAAGCATCTATGAAGCAGGTAACTGGCGAGCTGCCCAAAGCCAAGATTGCATCCTCAAATAGCTCCTCCAAGGATGCAATCGGCCATTCATGGCTCTCTTCATCAGCTTTCCAAGCGCCAAATCTCTCAGAGTCAAAGATTGAGTAAAGATGTGGCAACTTTTCCAGTAGTTGTAACAATAGTGACCGGTACATGCCTTTTGTTGTTTTCTCCAGATCTGCTCCTCGTGCGTTGAAGAAGTATATCATGGTAGTTCTTTTCGAGCTCTGGAATTTTCTGAGAGTGAACTTCATGAGAGTGGATTTACCACACCCAGGCTAGCCTTTCATCCAAAGAAATCCATGGTGCATAAATAACTTGGAAGGGTCGAGCCAGTCTAGGTATTGCTGCTTTTTCAAGATCCATGCGCGATTCGAATGCTCTCCTGGCGCGAGTCGAGTTGATCAACCCTGAGGGATGCCCTGAGCTTTTCTCTCAGTTCCTCACTCATTTCGTTTGGTCGGACTTGGGTCGTGGGGGCGACGTTGGAGGCGACGTCCTTCGTAATGCGGATGACTGCTTGGACGACTTTCTGATATTCACTATCGTTTTTGCCCGTGAAACGACTGTGCAACTGAGTTAGTAAACGAACTCACGTCCGTAATAGTATATACAATACCCCCCCCTTGAATGATTGTTAGCTCAATACATAATTATCGACACGCGTTTTTGAAATCGAAAATCCCTATTCGTTTTTCAAAAGGCCTTCTTCGTTAAAGAAAAATGGCTATGTATTTATCAAAAGTCCTTTTTATTATTGAAAATGGTTTTCATCTATACATCAGGCATATTTAAAAACAAATAGGTGTTTTCGATTTCAAAGGCGTGTCCATAATTATGTATTGAACTAACAATCATTCAAGGGGGTGTCAACAAGTCACCCACCATATATCCATATGGTTCCTTCCGATATGCTGACGCATTTCAACATCGGGAAGACCAAGATATGACGAGGAATCATCCACAACCTGTTCGTCTTTAGCAAAAGTCTTGCAGTCTTTGAGTAACATATATCCCTACCTTGCACCCTCTGAGAGCTTGGATTCCCAGACCTTCTTGGAACGAATGCACCCTCCAGTTTTGTTGCCTAATTACCGGATCAAATTCGTCCTTGAGCTGTTTGAGGCGTTCTGAATCTGGCAAAAGGGTGGCAACAACGTGCTCGTTTGCCGAGACCCCAACCGCCTTGATAATGGCTTCAAAGGTATGCAGGAAGAATCCTCGGGGATCTGCGCCGCGGTGAGGAGTCCCAAAAAATATGATGCCGATAGTGGAATGGAAAATAGACTTGAGGTCGTCTTGAAGTTGATGAGATGATTGTCGTAGGGCTTCCTTGACCATGACTCCTCCAAGGCTGTGTGCAATGAAGAGAGTTGGCCTGATATGGTCTGTTCGATGCCCCGCGAGCTCGACCAGAAAATCGTTGGCCATGTCGTAAACCAAACTCTTGTTCAGGGGCGGTCCAATAACTTTGTGTCTAAGGTTTGTATCATGGTCATATGTGAATATGCGTGCATCGGGTAGAGTCTCTGGAAGCAGATCCCGGGGCCAGAAAACAGCCTGTTTGTGGGGTGTTGAAAATAGATTGCGTTTCGGGGTTTTACTCGGTGGCTCAGATGAAAGATCATGTTCGCCATTCTTGTGAGTCCATGTGCGCTCTGGGTGACCAGTGAATCCATGGACGAATACAACGCTTGGAGGGTTGTTAGTGATCAGGACTGTGACCTCGATCATCCCTCGAGCCCCGCACGAACACCCCAGCCTGACGCGCATGTCTGGCGCGACTGGGCCGTTTCCAGCTTGTATTGAGGAGTAACAGCTACTTACTCTAGAGATGGCTCTGTATCAGAAGGCTCATGCAGGACCGTGAGGCCTGTAGGCGCAATTGGTATGCAATCTTGCTGGAACCGACTCCCCGCCATGTTTGAGGTCTCATGCCGTCCAAGGACGAACAATGGCCTGGGGTATGTAGTAGAGTGGGTTGTGTAGATTTTGAACACATGAAACCGACAGAAAACATCGAATGTGTCCAGTGTATCCGTATCGATGCTCAACTTTGCAACGTTTTTTTTTTTTTCAGAAATTCCCGCCCGAGAGCCTCGCCAGTCAGCCTGAATCCCCATCACTCATGCTGGGCCCCCTAACAGTCATTAAACCGTACGGATTAAAAGATTCCCTTACCTATTGATTCGGCCCATTCGGAACAATTTATACGCGTAGGTAGTCCAGACGCCTGATAATCTCTCCTTATTTTTTCTCTTGTCATTGGTGCGCTTCGGAGCAGACAATGTGCTCCGAGTCCTGGTGAAGTTGTTGAACCCGGTGGCCGGGTTGACGGGTCGACGTAGTGGGTATTCTAGACGCTATCCCGTACTATCTCCGGGCCGGCCCCAGTAGATGTGGATTTGGAGAAGGTATTGGAGCTCCAGAAGAACCTGAGATATCCAATAAGATGCAGTTGGTTAAATACACGATAGCATGGTTCCCCGCATTGTGTATGCATGAGCCGGTGGACTTGTCACTTGATCACGAGCCCATCTTTATAGGTATCATCAATATAAAAGGGCATCTTGAAACCAGACATGTTCAAGATGATTTTAAACCAACTTTAGCGAGTGCAACCCATATATACTCTTCTGCATCGGTACCACACTTCATCATGTCACCAAACTCAGTCCTCACCCCCAAAGAGAAGGAACACTTCCTCACTCACGGTTGGGTCAAGATTCCTGGCGCCTTTACCAAAGAACAAGCCGATTCCATCACTCACAATGTCTGGACCCGTCTCGGCATGTCCCCAGACGACAAGTCCACTTGGACATCTCAGCGCATCAACATGCCTTCACACAAATCCTTTGACGCCTCAGAGCTTTGCCCTCGAGCCTGGGCAGCCATTCTCGAGCTCTGTGGTGGTGAAGACCGCGTTCACGACGAAGCCAAAATGTGGAGGGACTCCCTAATCGTCAACCTGGGCACTCCCGAAGGAGAAGGCAAGCCCGTCGCCCCTCAAGACCTAGATGGCTGGCACGTCGACGGAGACTTTTTTATCCATTACCTCGACAGTCCAGAACAAGGCCTTTTAGTCATTCCGCTTTTCACGGATATCGTTCCTCATGGAGGCGGCACCATGATTTGCCCAGAGGCCATCCCGAAGCTTGCAAAACACCTTTATGACCACCCGGAAGGAGTCGATCCAAGAATGGGACTCCGAACCGATCCTGATTTCAAACAGGAGAATAACCTCGATTGGTTCAATAATTGCGCCAAGAGCTGCACCGAGTTCGTTGAGGTTACGGGGAACGTGGGGGATGTTTACCTTCTTCATCCTTTGATGCTGCATACCGCGTCTGATAACTCGCTGAGAAAAGTGCGCATCATCACCAACCCTCCTATTTTTTTGAAGGAGCCATTCAACTTTGACCGCGAGGACGGAAAATATAGTCTTGTGGAACAAGTGACGTTGAAGGCTCTGTACAAGGAGAGGTTGGAAGGGTGGAAGATCACCACGCCAACGAGGGAACAGGTCGTGCCGATGCGGATAAAGATTCAGGAGGAGATGAGGCAGAAGGAGTTGGAGAGGCTGGAGGCTATTAAGAAGCAGGAGGAGAGTGAGAAAGCGGCGGGGTCGCAGGTGGTTACTGCGGCAGCGTAGTTTAACTTTACGAGTGGAAGATCAGGAGAAGAAAATATTGAAGGTGGTATATGTAAACAAAGGTGTATACTCCGTAGGGAAACCCCTGAAATTCGATGTCCTTGGCAGAAATAATAAATATCCGCCGCGGGTGTTCCCGCTGAAGTGATGCACTAATTATAAATATTAGCGAATAATGTCGCCAAGCCGATGTTTTGGGTGCGCTGCGTTTGATTTAATTTATCTTTTGGAGCCCCACGGTTCACATCAGGCAGGAAAGTTGCACTTCAACCTTACAACGCCAAAAATCCACCACCAACTCGATTTTGCAACATGGGCGACAGCGACAGTGACGACTATTGGGTCGAAGAACCCGAACTCGCCCCCAATGACCCTATGCGCGCATATATACCGACGTCTTTTGGCAAGGCATCAAAAGAAGCAAATATCGCAGCGCAGATAGAGCAGACAAGAAGAGAGGTCGAGAAACCGCCACCAAAGGAGAAGAAGCAAAAGAAGCCCGCTTCTGACTCGGATAGTAATAGCGATTCTGATTCCGACGACGACTCCGAATCCGACGAAGAAGATGTGGCCGAAAAATACCCCGTTACTCACGAGATCGTCCTCAAGACCCATGAACGAGCAGTCACCACCATTGCGCTCGACCCAGCTGGTGTTCGCATGCTTAGCGGCTCCCTCGACGGCAACATAAACCTCCACGACTTTTCTTCCATGACCCCGACCACACTGCGAGCTTTTAAAAGCGTGGATCCTTGGGAAGCAACCAAATCAGCATCGACCGATTCGCACCCGATCCAGCATCTCGAGTTCAGCCCCTTGTCGGGTAGTGTCTTCCTTTGCGTGACGGCCCACCCCCAGGCAAAGATCATGTCGAGAGATGGATATGTAGTAACCGAGTTTGTAAAGGGCGATATGTATTTGCGCGACATGAACAACACCAAGGGCCACGTTGGCGAAATCGCGACGGGCACATGGCACCCAACGGACCAGAACCTCTGCGTAACGGCAGGTGCTGACAGCACGCTCAGAATTTGGGACATTAACAACAAAAGAAGCCAAAAGGATGTCATTGTCTTCAAGTCCAAGGCTGCTGGTTCTGCAGGGCGAACGAGAATGACAGCCGTCGCATGGGGCGCACCGCCATCAGGAGGTAATTCTATGCTTGTGGCTGCTGCGCTGGACGGGTCGCTCGTCTTGTATAGTGGCAATGCGCCCTTCAACAGGCCATCGGGCGAAATCAAAGATGCACACAAGCCGGACACATGGACTGGTGGCATTGACATTAGTTCAGACGGACGGATGGTTGTCACCCGCGGCGGTGACGGCCTGATCAAATTGTGGGATACCCGCAAGTTCAAAACGCCTCTGGTCCAGGTTGAACACCCATCCACTTCTGACAGGTATCCCGTGACCAACATCAAATACTCCCCCACATCCTCTTCCATCATCACTGGGTCAGCTTCTGGGCATCTTCACATTTTGAATCCAGGGAATCTTAGGCCCGAGCACGTTACCCCCATCACTCCCGGAGTCCCGCTCATCGTGGTGGACTGGCATTCCAAGCTTAACCAGATTCTTACCGGCTCCGCCAACTCCGAGACGCATGTTCTCTATAATCCGAAGCTCTCAAGTCGTGGCGCTCTCGAGGTCATGTCGCGTGCTCCCAAAGTACGACATATCGATGATGATCCCGCTACGACAATAGATCAAAGCATTGGTATGTCTGCTGACTCAATCATCACGCCGGGCACAATGGGAAGCAAACGAAGCGGCTTTACAGCATCTGGAAAGTCTCGAGACCCTCGAAGACCCCAGGTGCAACAGATTACGCCTTTTATGCGCAGTCAGCCAGACGAGAAGCATATTTCAGAGAATATTCCACTCAGTCGCATGTTACATGAAGATCCAAGAGAGGCTCTGTTGAAATATGCAGATGTTGCCAAGAAGGATCCCATGTTTACAAATGCCTGGAGCAAGACTCAACCGGTGACGCAATATGCTGAAGCCAGCGATGATGAGGATGAGGGACCGGACAGAAAAAAGGTGAAGCGGTAAGGTCTAAAGTATATATATATATATTACACTTCATAGCGTGTTGATGGCTTGTGAATATTGAGCATTACAGATCCGTACCAATTGAAGAGAAATATTGAAAACCTGTAAATTACAGGTTTCTGTTTCCGGTGTTTTGCCGTAGACTTGCATGTGCATGTCAGTAAATTACATAAGCTGTGCCAAAACTTGCGCGTTTCAGCGGAGCCCCCAGCACGGGGCCACCTTTGCCCGCCGCGCCATTACAATCTTCTCGGCTCTCTGCCTTCACAACCTCTCCATCACTTCCAAGGGGTGACCGCGCGCGCATCAAAAAAATCACCACTCTTCCTTTGCGACTCATCGAGGCCATCTCGAAATCGCCGACAAAACACGGAACACGCGATTTGTCGTGCATTTCCACCGCCCACCACAATTGTCCAAGCCTCTTTTGGCCCTATTTGACTTTTTTCACCACGCCCCGTCTTGACCAAGCATTTACCTACGGTATCCCACCAACCCGTTTCCTCTGCAACTTTTAAACTTGCTTGCAACCGCAGTGGACGACGGGAAAATCGACGCGACAGGTCCAGCCGACAACCCATCCACAACCGCGATCTTGTCCACCGCCCACGGATAACCGTCGTCACCCTCACCACCCACTTTTCCTGTCGTATCGCATCATTTGTTGGTGTTTTTTCTCTTCTTTCTGACGCGCCTGGTGCACCTACCATTTTTCAATAGTAAAGCAGCACCAGCCAACATACCCACTTCAATCCATCAACATTTTGTCCATCCCACCAACCCACCATCGCGAGGGTTCCACAACCGCGATTTGCGATTGTCGATTGCTAGATATGCCCGGAAATTTAATCAAACAATAAGTAATTGACATCGCTGCCGTCGCCATGGCTAGTGTTCAGATGCCACCTGCGATGCAGCACACAGCGTCTCCCATCCCTGCAGGGATGACACAGGCGCAGGCTCAAGAAGTACTCCAGGTTCGTTATCGCATGATAGAATACCATCCATCGCTACACTTTGCTGACCTTGTTTTCAATGGAATAGAGATGGCAAGCAATGAAGCAGCAAGGCGTGCCGCCGACCGATCCCGAGTTCCAAAAGGCCCAGGCAATGGTAACAGCTTTCCAACGACACCGAGAGTTCCAGAAACAACAGCAACACCTCCAAATGCAAAGACAGGCGCACATGCAAACGATGCAGCAGCAGCAACAACAGCAGATGCAGAATGGCGTCAATGGAATTGTAAACCCTGGTCAACTCGGCCGCGTCCCTCAGCAGGGAGTAGTTCAAACAAGCATGCCACCATCTACAACATCCCTCGGCGCATCAGCCCTCCCTGCCTCCTCGAGCTCTCCAGGCGCTGGAAGCGTCAATTCCGCTGGCGCTGCCCCAGCCCAGAATAGCCAGCGAAAGTCTCAGTTTACCATGGCACAGCTCAACTTATTAAGGACTCAGATTACGGCCTTCAAGTCGTTGAGCAAGAACAGTGGTATCCCTGCCCAGGTGCAGAAGGAAGTGTTCGAGTTTCGCCAGCGTCGCCAGGCTCAATTGATCGAGCAAGAGACACCTACACCTGCTCCCGCACCCGTCGCCGAGGCCCCGCCACAGGCGACTCCTAAACCTGCCCCTAACGGGACTCCCGTCTCTCAGCCTCTAGTTGTTCCAGAACCTCCTTCAAAGACGTACAAGACCCTCAAGAATCCATACGACGGCGGCCTTGTGAGAAAATCCATCTCGTATATGGACCACACACGGCGGAAGAACAGGCTTATTATTCCAGGCATCTTTCCCGCTGGAATTGACTTTGAGCAGCTGAGAAATGATCGCGAAAAAATCGTCTTCAACCGGATGAGCGCCAGATATGCCGAACTCAAGAGCCTCCCTGGAAATCTGGCCCATTGGGACACTACGAGCGAAACGATTGTAGCTGACGACACTGCCAAGAGAAAAGCACTCATTGAAATGAAGTGTCTTGAGCTCTATTCAAAACAGCGCGCTCTGAGAGAGAAGATTGGGAAACAGATGATTCACTACGACAATCTTGCCATGACTACCAACAGGTCCCAGTACCGTCGGATGAAGAAGCAAAATGTCAGAGAAGCACGCATTACCGAGAAGCTGGAAAAGCAGCAGCGTGATGCGCGCGAGCACAAGGAGCGCAAAAAACATGTCGACTACCTACAAGCAGTTTACAACCACCGTGCTGAGATTCTCAACAACGGCCTGGCCCAGCGGAACAAGACCCAGAAGCTTGCTCGTCTCATGTATTCTCACCACTTCAACATCGAAAAGGAAGAACAGAAACGCATCGAGAGGACGGCCAAGCAGCGTCTGCAGGCTTTGAAGGCCAACGACGAAGAGGCCTACCTCAAGCTCCTTGACCAAGCCAAGGATACTCGTATCACTCATTTGCTCCGCCAGACCGATGGTTTCTTGCACCAGCTTGCATCGTCAGTTCGTGCCCAACAGCGCCAGGCTGCCGAACGGTACGGCGACAACGACGCAGAGGAGCTACCCGAGGAAAGCGAAGCAGAGGACGGAGATGGCGAGGCCAGAAGCAAGATTGACTACTATGCTGTTGCTCATCGCATCAAGGAGGAGGTTACAGGGCAAGCCTCTATCTTGGTCGGCGGTACTCTGAAGGAGTACCAGATCAAGGGTTTGCAATGGATGTTGTCTTTGTACAACAACAACCTCAACGGTATCCTAGCAGATGAAATGGGTCTCGGAAAGACGATTCAGACCATCAGTTTGGTGACATACCTGATCGAGAGGAAGATGCAAAATGGCCCATACCTTGTCATTGTGCCCCTCAGTACCTTGACCAACTGGAATTTGGAGTTTGACAAGTGGGCACCATCCGTCACCAAAATTGTCTACAAGGGACCTCCGAACGCCAGAAAACTGCAGCAAGAAAAGATTCGGCAAGGCAAATTCCAGGTCTTGCTCACAACTTACGAATACATCATCAAGGACCGACCGCTGCTGAGCAAGATCAAATGGTTCCACATGATTATCGATGAAGGTCACCGCATGAAGAACTCCAATTCGAAGCTGAGCGCCACAATTCAACAATATTACAGCACTCGGTTCCGTTTGATTTTGACTGGTACCCCCTTGCAAAACAATCTGGCGGAATTGTGGGCCATGCTCAACTTTGTCCTACCCAACATTTTCAAGTCGGCGCAAACCTTTGACGAATGGTTCAGCGCTCCTTTTGCAAACACCGGTACCCAAGACAAGATGGAGCTCACGGAAGAAGAACAGATCTTGGTTATTCGTCGCTTGCATAAAGTGTTGCGACCATTCTTGCTGCGTCGTCTCAAGAAGGATGTCGAAAAGGATCTTCCTGACAAGACGGAGAAGGTCATCAAGTGCAAGTTCTCTGCACTCCAATCTCGCCTCTACAAGCAGATGGTCACCCACCAGAAGATTCTTGTTAGCGACGGAAAAGGTGGCAAGACTGGTGCTCGTGGCCTCAGCAACATGATCATGCAGCTGCGCAAGCTTTGCAACCATCCATTTGTGTTTGACGAAGTTGAAAACCAGATGAACCCAATGAACGTGAGCAACGATCTCCTTTGGAGATCGGCCGGCAAGTTTGAGCTTCTTGACAGGATTCTGCCCAAATATAAGGCGACAGGCCATCGTGTGTTGATGTTCTTCCAGATGACGGCAATTATGGACATCATGGAGGATTTCTTGCGCTTCCGTGGTATCACCTACCTGCGTCTCGACGGTACCACCAAATCCGAGGACCGTTCCGATCTTTTGAGAGAGTTCAACCGACCCGACTCACCTTACTTCATGTTCCTCCTTTCCACCCGTGCTGGTGGTCTAGGTCTGAACTTGCAGACAGCCGACACGGTCATTATCTACGATTCCGATTGGAATCCTCATCAGGATTTGCAGGCTCAGGATCGTGCCCATCGTATCGGTCAAAAGAATGAAGTCCGAATTCTGCGTCTCATCAGCTCGTCCTCAGTTGAAGAGAAGATTTTGGAGCGCGCCAGATACAAGCTCGACATGGACGGCAAAGTTATCCAGGCCGGTCGTTTCGATAACAAGTCATCTGAAACGGATCGTGATGCCATGCTGAGAACCCTGCTGGAGAGCGCAGAAGCGGAAGTTGGTGATCAGGAGGAAATGGACGACGAGGAACTCAACATGATTCTGGCTCGATCGGAGGACGAGCTTACCATGTTCACCAAGCTCGATCAGGAGAGAGCACAAGATCCCATATACGGCACTGCACCAGGTTGCAAGGCCGTTCCACGCTTGATGACCGAGGACGAGCTGCCTGATATTTACCTCCAAGAAGGTAATCCGGTTGAGGAGGAGTCTGAGGTTGTCCTGGGCCGCGGCGCCCGTGAGCGCACCAAAGTTAAGTATGATGACGGGCTTACGGAAGAACAATGGCTCATGGCTGTTGATGATGACGAGGATTCCCCTGAGGCTGCAGCTGCAAGGAAGCATGCTCGCAAGGAACGTCGTGAAAACAATAAACTCAGAAAGATGGCCGTCATGAACACCTCTATGGAGAACTCGCCCACTGCCAGCCGCGCTAGCACTGAAGAGGTCGAAACGCCTGTCAAGAAGCGAGGACGCAAGCCAGGATCTAAAAACCTGGAGAAGCGCAAGGCGGAGGATGGGGATGATGAGCCTCCAGCCAAGAAGCGTCGTGGTGGCGGGCCTGGTCGTCCCAAGGCCGGTAGCGTCAACGGTTCTGGCGGAGGGTTGTATCCAGCTGTGCGCGATAAGCTTCAAAAGGCTGTCAGGAGGATCTACGACGGTTTGATGAAGCTTGAGGTTGATGATGATGAGCCAATCCCTGGGGAGGATGATGATGAGCCCGGCAAGCGTCTCATTATTGGACCATTCGTCAAACTCCCACCCAAGCGTGAGTGGGCGGATTATTATGTCATAATCGTCAACCCGATATGTATGACCGACATTCAGAAGCGCATCAAGAAGGAGGAGTATACCTCGCTCGGTGACATGAGAAGGGATTTGGATCTTCTTATTAAGAATTGCAGGACCTTTAATGAGGAAACGAGCGGGATTTGCATGGATGCAAATATTATAGAGGTATTTTTTTTCCTACTCTGATCTTTCTTCTACAGTACATACTGACATTTTTCAAATTAGAAATATTTCATCGATCAATTCGAAAAGGAATTGGGAGATCCTGACCTTCGTGCTCTTGACGATCCGTCCTCTGTCGCTTCGTCTGTAAAGGACGTATCAGTTGCTCCTTCTACTGCAGCGGATTCTACTCCTCAGCCTACTGCACTGCCGCCGGCTGTTACGACCACGACAACGAGGATCAAATTGGTGTCTAATTCGTCGAATGGAGGCGGCGGTGCAATTCAAGTTAATGGAGGTAGTAGTGGGTTTCAAAGTGATGAAGATTGAGCGGGGTTAATTTTTTCCGGTTTTGGGGGGTTTTTACTTCTTCACTCTATGTATTTGTTATTTGGAATCAAAGAGGGCGATGGCGTTTCATGGGCGGCTTCTTTTGGCTTTTTGTTTTTCTGTTGGTTGGGAAGGGGGGGAATTTTACTAGGAAATGAGGAAAGAAATTATGTTTTTTGTTCCCTTTGACAAAGAACGAAAGAATGATTAAGAAGTAGATGGAAAAGGAACACGGAAAGAGATGGGGAAAAGATACATGATCAGGATGGGATAAGTGGTATGGAGAGATGAGATAGTGGTAGTGGTGGTGATGGATGAGTGAAACACATTTTTATTTTGAGGGGAGGAGCAGCGTTTTCTGTTGTTGATTGTGTTTTTAAAACCAAACATTGTTTTCTCTTTCTTTATCTCTTTTCCTCTTTTCATCATGGGTTCCTGATTATCATTGGTTTCTTCTTTTAGGGAGAGGGAGAGAGTTCTCAAAATGTGTGTATGTGTATGAAACAATATGAAGCGAGATAATTTTAAGAGAGAAGTTCTTGTGGTGAATAGTTTGCAAGTGATTCCTCTTGTGATGCTTGGATGACTTTGTCCCCACCTAGGTCGTAAAGAACTCAGATGTTGGCTTCTCCTTGCTCAGTTAAACATGTTGCCATCCTCGAATTCGTTTGCTGCATCCATCTCGATTGCTAAGCCTTTTCAGCGAGTGTTCATGGTGTTAAGTGTTGCTTCTGAAGTTCAAGGACGCCTATGTCATTGTCCCCAGCTGGCTGCCAGCTGGGGTACCCTCCCGCCGCCAAAAGTAAACCTTAACCTAAAATAGCTTAGCTCAAAGCCGGGACCCGCACACAAAAAATTCCCTTTCCACTTATTCCAAATTCAAAGTTTCTGGATCTCGAAACCTCACAGGCTCCTCTTACTCGACCAAGACGCAAAAAACCTCACCTATAGAAGAGATTCTACAGGAAGACGAACAAAATGTCCAAGATCTCCGTCGGTATGTCATATTAATCGCCCTTTTCCAACTTCATCATCACTAACCAAACGTTTTTTACAGCCGGTGTGCGTCAGCACGTGTCTGAGCTCCTCGAGTACAGCAACGAGACCAAGAAGCGCAACTTCTTGGAGACTGTCGAGTAAACCCCTCCTCTCCCCCTCTCCCCCAAAAAAAATCAATTTTCAGGGCCATATTGACCTATCCCCAGGCTCCAGATCGGTCTCAAGAACTATGATCCCCAGCGTGACAAGCGTTTCTCCGGCACCGTCCGTCTCCCCACCATCCCCCGTCCCAACATGAGCATCTGCATCCTCGGCGACCAACACGATATCGACCGCGCCAAGCACGGCGGCGTCGACGCCATGTCCGCCGACGATCTCAAGAAGCTCAACAAGAACAAGAAGCTCATCAAGAAGCTCGCTCGCAAGTACGATGCTTTCGTCGCTTCCGACACTTTAATCAAGCAGATCCCTCGTCTCCTCGGTCCCGGTCTTTCCAAGGCTGGCAAGTTCCCCACTCCAGTCTCTCACGCTGATGATTTGACCGGCAAGATCAACGAGGTCAAGTCTACCGTCAAGTTCCAGCTCAAGAAGGTACTCTGCATGGGTGTTGCCGTTGGTAATGTCGGTATGACTCAGGAGCAATTGGTCGCTAATATCATGTTGGCTATCAATTATCTTGTTTCTCTGCTCAAGAAGGGCTGGCAGAACGTTGGTTCCCTTACTATTAAGGCTACCATGTCTCCTCCTAAGCGCCTCTACTAAATATGGTGGTTTTGGTGGGAAGGGAATCAATAAATAAGGGGGAAAAAGGGGTCTGTTCTATGCGTTGGAATGGGGGAGTGGTTTCATTACGCTCTTTCTCCGATCTGATCTCTTCAGGCTGTTCGACCTGTTTTTTTTCGGGTTTTAGATACGATGACATGAAATAATGGAATCATATTTGCACCTGAATGTTTGTTGTTGTCTCTACCTTGTGTTGCGTGTGCCTCCATTGTCACTTATGAACTCCAATTTCAACTTTGAGTTCGTCGATAGGACTTAATTTCTTTAAAGAGTAAAGTGAAACTCAGTGACTTCTATTTACCAACAATCCTTTCTAAGCCTCCCATTCCTGACGCATTCCTTTTTTATACCAATTATCACCGGCCCATTTTTTTCCATACCCATCCTAAGACATCTTACGTATAAACTCCCCCCACCAAGGCTCACCTCACCAGTCCTTCTTTCACAAACTCACCCCTCATCACTGCAGACGGCACATCCACCCCTCTCAACTCCTCACTAACAACAAGATTTTTAAACACCATCTCCCCGCTATTCCACACCAGCTCATCCGGCAATGCATCCAACTTTTTAATCCCAGACCTCATCCACGACACGACAGCCGCCAAACTTCTCAAATCCACATCCTCATTTGCTTTGAACAAGTTTCTCCAAACAGCCGAAGCAAGGACCGCGTCCCCCTTAATTAACCCTTCGTCACAAGACATGATCAAGCCTCTCCATTGAACAAATAGATCCTTTAGATAAGTCTGTCTTATGACTCTTGAGGATAAGTTGTGGGTGATTTCCATTTTGGCCTCTGCTTGGTAAAAGAAATGATTGACGAGCTGTTCCTGCCATGCGGCTTGGTGGATTTTTTCTGTGTTGCGTAGGCGGACTACTAGGAGGTACATGTGAAGCATTGTTACGTGGGCCCAGGTGCTGAAGGTTGGGAGGAGTCCGAATTCTTTTTTGCCATAAACAACAATTAGTTTTTATATAGAGAGTTTTTTGGTGGTGGTTGAAGGACGAACCATCATGCCAAGGATTTTTAATTTTGAAAACACCAATTTCCTCCCCTTCTTCGGTTTCTTTAAGTTCCTTCTTCTTGCGAGCATCTTTTGAGATATCGTAGTCGGCTTGAGCGGCGCATTGTTTGTATAAACGCTCGGTGGCAGTGTAGATGAAATAGGGAGATTGGTTGCCTGCTAGGTTTGCGATGCGTTTGCCGATTATTTCACGGAAGGATATCAAGGGGGATGGGGTGGTGTGAAGGGATCGTTGTTGTTGTATTTGTCGAGTTGTTGGTGGGGTTGAGGTTGCTGAGGAGGGTGTTGGGCGGGAAGAGAGGAATCGTGAGGAAGATACAATTGATGATTTGGTTACTGGTCTCCCTTTTGGGAGGAGATTGAGGGCTGTGCGACAACTTGGGCAGGCCATTTTCTGTGTTGGACTAGGGGGTTGAGGTTCTTGAGAAGCTGGAGTTTTGTCTGAACATCATGGAGCTTTGAGAGCATCAAAAAAGTTGGGCTTGGCATCACACCGATAAGGGTTAGGGGTCTATATGTGAGAACTGATGGCAAGGGCATCCTCGACGAAACACAAAGAGATGAGGCAAAAAGGGACTCAAAAATGAGAGTCTTTGCAAGGTTTGATTCGATCCAGGCTCGAACTGGAGACCTTCAGTGTGTTAGACTGACGTGATAACCAACTACACCATCGAACCTTTGCTGTTATTGAGGCTGTATACATGAATCTGTTATTATATACGGAGGTATTCCAGCGGCCATCAAGGTTGTTCACATGTTGAATGGGCTGAATATTCGCAAAAGAAAGATGGATTGGGGAATACAATGCGCAGAGAGCCAGTCAGCAGACTCTGTTCCTATAAGAAAACTCTGTTCCCAATTCCGTCTCTCCCGGAAGGTGCTGGCTGCTGAGCTGATCAGAAAAGAGGTTGCACCTCGGTGCCCGCGGCACAGGTTTGCCCCGCTGTCGGAGCGGCTTTCATGTTTCTTCCCGCTTTCCTTCACCGCCCGGGCAGACACGGCACGCTGCATCCCCAGACCAGCCAGTTGGCAATGACCCCACATTGCTGAGAAAATCCCACTTTTTTATTTCTCGGGTTCTGGACCGAACAATTCAGGGGATCAACCCAGACCTGCAGGCAATTGAGATCAGCTGTGCAGCACTGAAAAGGGATCAGATAACTATAACACGCAGAAGAGAGGTGTTAGATTCGAAGATACTCGGGGATAACAGAATCTCTGCGGGGGAAATAAAATTGAAGAATTTCCAGTGTAACAAAGCATCCGGCACTTGAATGAGAAAAAGTTTCAACTTGCAGGTCGCCATCGGTCGTCGTTCGAAACAGGGGTCCACGAGAGGGTCCCCCAAGCTAAAAACGTAAAAGGAAAGGGAAATTGGGCGACAAACACGCGCTCGCCGCCGTGGTTGGAGACTTTTGTTTTTTATTGTGTCAAGTCCCTTTTTCTTTCAAATTTCTCTCCTGGATATTTTCCTTCTTTTACTGAACGATTTTTTTTTTTCAATTTGCGAAAGGAAAGAGATGTTGCGCGCGGATACGAATCCTTTGCAGACGCCTCTTTAAAGATCTAGAATCCCGAGGCACAGCTCCTTTTTCCGCGCTGCGACAACTTCGTTTTTTTTTTTCGGCGTCAGCGGTCAGCGAAAAACACACACACACACACACACCTTCACAAGATATTACTCGCACGGAAGAGGACTCCGACCTGAGACATTGAATACCACCCTAGGGAGACTGCGACAGAAAAAAAAAAAATGGCGGGCGGTTCTGAACCATTCCCGCCTCTCCCCGCGGCATCAGATCGCCAATTGCACTCTGAGGGGAATAATGCGCGACGACGTAGAAAGTCGAGCATCCTGGGGAATGACCTGAAAGTTGGCGACACGGGCGCGCCCTCTCTTGCTACTAGCATCGCGCACATTCAGGGAAAGGTAGGACCAGGACTTCTTTCGACTCTTGAGAGGCAGAGCTTTTGCGCTAACCCGCCAACTTCAACAGGATGCCTCTTCCTCTTCTTCTCAACAACCTAAAAAACACTCCAAACGGAGAAAGGCGCGTTCTGCCCTCCGTCGCGCGAAACAAATCATCATCAAGCACACTTGGGTCCTCCCCGCAGTGTTAATCTCAATCTTCCTATCCCTCTATGCGATCAACCCTTCCGAATCGAATCCAGTCCACCACTTTATGTTCCTGTCATACCGCCTCCCAACTTCTTCTCAAGATGAAGCTCCTCAATACGCCAAGGGTCTCTGGGATATCGCCTTTGTAACCTTTTACACAATCGTCTTGTCCTTCACCCGCGAATTCATAATGCAAGAGCTTTTGCGCCCATTGTCCCGCTGGGCAGGTCTCAAGTCAAGAGGCAAGCAAGCGAGGTACATGGAACAAATGTATACTGCCCTCTACTTTGGAATCATGGGTCCTTTGGGAATGTACGTCATGAGTCGGTCTCCCGTTTGGTATTTTAATACTACTGGGATGTACGAGAATTACCCGCATAAGACTCATGATGCCTTGTTCAAGTTTTACTACTTGTTCCAGGCTGCCTATTGGGCTCAGCAGGCCATTGTTTTGCTCTTGGGAATGGAAAAGCCCAGAAAGGACTTTAAGGAGCTGGTCGGACATCATATTGTCAGTTTGGCATTGATTGGACTGAGCTATCGGTTCCATTTTACTTATATTGGCTTGGCGGTTTATATTACTCATGATATTTCTGATTTTTTCTTGGCTGTAAGTTTTTTTCTTTTTCTCTCTGCTGATTGAATCACTGTTCTGACAATGGCGGTAAAAATAGACCTCGAAAACTCTCAACTACATTGATCATCCTCTTACCGGTCCTTACTACTTTACCTTTATGTGCGTCTGGATTTATCTTAGGCACTACTTGAATTTGCAGATCTTGTATTCGCTTTTCACCGAGTTCAAGACTGTTGGACCGTATGAGATGGATTGGGATGCTGGCCAGTACAAGTGCACTTTGTCGTTTGTCATTACGACTTCGTTGTTGAGCTGCTTGCAGGCTTTGAACCTGTTTTGGCTCTTTTTTATCCTGAGGATTGCCTACCGTTTCGCGCTGGCTGGGAATGCAACGGATGATAGAAGTGAGGAATCTGAGGGTGAGGTTGTTGAGGAGACTCCCAAGGCCAATGGAGCTAAGAAGGCAGCTCGGTAAGAGGCAGTCGTTTATTCCGGTTGAGAAGAGGTTGCTTTTCTTCCTGTTCCATCTTTTTTTCGCTCTTTGTTAAGGAGGTGATAAAGATTTGAAAAAGTTCTAATTATCTTTTTTTTTTTTTTTGGAATCATTTTTTTGTATCATAAACATACATCTTATATATATAATCGAATTTTGGTGGGGGGATGGATGGATGGGGAGGAAAGGAATGGAAGCGATGCAATGCGGTCTGGCTTTGGTTTTTTGGCGTGGCATGGCAGGCGAGCGGGTGGTTTTAAAGCAAAGTTGTTTATTTTATGATGGGTTTTCATGATCAATGTATGTGTGTAAGGGATAGGGCAAAGGGTGCTGACGATGATGTATGGGAGGGGGGTTCGGTGGGATGAGGAAGGAAAGGAAAAAAGATATATACTTGGCCGATCGTTTTAGAAAAGCAAAGCAACTAATGTTTATAATGTCTTTTTGTTTTTTGGTTCAACTTTCTCGAATTTATTGTTCAAGATATTTAGAATGTGGTAAGGGGACGAAGGTCTTGTCTTGGATGTCCTTGATACGTAAATAGGCAATGTCTAACTTCAACAGATTCGGGTTGTTTTTTCTTCTCTACATCCATCCAAGTGGTTCGAGATGGTTGAGTGAAAAGAGCTAGAATTGAAGTGTATAATTGGCAAGCAATGATGGTTTACTCCCGCTGGGTATGCCTTGTCTGAATTGAAGCCCAAACTAATTCCTGGTATAGACGATATCGACATCTCTCTCTTTTCGCCCGGGGAACTACGAGACCTATGACTCACTCACCTACCGAAGGAGTCTTTGACTTTTTTCGAGTCAAGAATACTGTTTTTAGCTCAGTTGCTCCTTTAACATGAAGTTTCTCTCCCATATACGTGAGATTCGAAGCACAAACTTTAAGGACCAAGTATCTTCCCAGCTAAAACATATGTAAAGTTAAATCAACTGAGCACAATCCTCCTGATCCAAATGCTCTGCGACAGAATTCATTTTTACGCAAAGCCAGCCCCGGAACCCCTATGTACCCTTTACCATGCTATAACCGACACTTTCCAACAAACAAGAAGGCCACCCAAGCACTTCAAGCTGACCTAGAGAGTTTAGATGACCTACAATGACCACTTGAGACGTTGCTTGAAAGAGATTATTGCATGTTTGTGACAATTGTATCCTCAAGCCTAGGCAGGGCACAAGAATTCCAGTCATATCTCTTCAAGAGTACCCTTTATCCAAGCTACCAGAAGCCATGGCAACTGTCCTAGTGAACGAAAATGCCGTAGGGCAATTCCTGACTACCTGAGATTGAAGGATGGCCAACGAGTTTGCTCATCTCTCCATGAAAGTTTTATTAATCTTATCAATCTATGTATTGACTCTCTGACAAACCTTAGAGGTCACTCTTAGCCAAAAGACTCTATATCTAATCAGCATCCATCCATGCTGTATAACCCGAGCAAAATTATGACCTCTCACCGATCATAATCCTACATTAGTCTCTTCCCGGTCTTCAACTTACCCCTTCCCATCCCCTCAATAAACATATCCCGGCAAAGGATCAAAAATCCGCTCACTCAAGAATCCGAGCTATATGTAGTTCGTACTCCTGAAAACACGATCCTATAAGGAATTGATCCTATCTGAAGGGCTGAATCATGTTTACCGTCCCCCTCGGATACCAACTCTTCTTTTCACGTGTTTCTCGGGTTTTACTCTGCTTCGTTTCTTTACGAAAATGCAACTTGATCCTTTTACGCTCCTCGATCTCTACTTTCGATCACACATATCGCCTATCGTAGCCCTTCTCTCTAAAGCACATCATGTTGTTCTCATCCGGGCTCAGCCACAACCACCTTCCTCTCCCGTCCTTTCCACACAGTCTCCGACTCAGACACCTCTCAGACCCTCAGACACTACACCCACATACACCGGCAGGTGACCGGATACCTACATCAATATTCAATATTTCGAACTCTCCCGTTCAATAATTACGCAATCCTCTTTCCCTTTAAAAATCTTCAAAACCGGCCCCTATCCGACGCCGATAGAATAGAACATCGCTATGGCCGTCAAACTCCTTACGCGGCAGATGTATACATAATACATGCAAGAACCCGTACCTACCTACCTATCTCATGCAGCCATTCATCAAAATCAATAAAAGCAGTGAAACAATCGGATGACTGCAGCAAAGTAAAATACTATGCAGGATATCTACAGACTTACGCAATATCATATGTCGTGTTGTGTGTAATAAGTAGTTTCCTATTCCGGAAAATCGAAACTATTGAATTGTGAAACAAACTTGATTGACTATTCCTTCCGTGCAGAAATACTCGGGTGGGTGCAGCTTTTATCTTTTATCGTTTACTCCGTACCTATTCCGCATTTCATGATAAGAAATTTTTCTTGAGCGGAGATACTAGTTCTTTTTGGTGGTTTGGCGATACCCAACCTCGGAATATCAATTGGTCGTAAGTCATCTACATAGAGAATCTGTGATGTATTGTATAATCTGGGGCTGTACGACACTCACTGGCTGACAATAACCCAAGTTCTTACCCACCGAACTGGCCGCTTCGAACCCGACCCGACCATGGTGGTCACCACCATCACCGACCCTTTTTGCAACCCATAAAAGTGAGCTGCAGAATGTGGCTTTTGCCACGTCACTTACCGACTGCAGAGTAAACTACACATCAATATCGAGATTGAGAGACGGACACACACACACACACACGAGTAAAATGAAAAGCCGGAGTCACGCAGAATGTGGCGCTTTTCATTTTTATCTTCCCGATCCTGTTTCAACTTTTTTTCCCTTCCCTTCCGTGCCTTTTTTCATCCCTTTTCCCCCTTTCCCTTTGTCGTGTCTTCCCGTCAGCATATGCACATACGCCACACGGGCTGAATAGGGGAATGAGGGGAAGGGGGAAGAAGGGGGAAGGGGAAACGGTAAGCAAGAAAACGGTGTAGTTAAACGGACACCGGCATGTAGGCAATATGTAGTGTATTTCCCCTGACGCCGCCGCCTTCAGAAACGCCACGAACGAAATGGGGGCGGATGGGGTGCGGCCATGGTAAGCACTGTGTGTGACCTATTCACCCACATTTGATCTTGCGGAGAGAAAAAAAGACAGAAAAAGAGGAACAGATGATCTCGTTGTTGCTTGAGCTGGTACCGATGCAGCGGGATAGTCAAGCTTCATCTGCCGGTGCAACCAAGTGATTGCCGAATGCACACACGGGAGATGTAATAGCGAGAATTTTTGATTGCTTGTTTTTGTTCCAACCCAATATAAACAGTCTTTAGTTCTAGTCCAATTATTCAACTGCCGTGACAGCTTGGGCCTCGGATGAACAACCGAGAATTAATTAAGTCGAGAGGGCATCCCATGATACCTATCTATATTTGTTTGCTTGTCATAGGAGCTTCTTTCAACTTCAAAAGGGCCGGTCTATATGAGGCCACCATCACCAGGAGAACATATAACTGGTTGAAATATATATGCATGGAAGTGCCGTGATGAAAAAAGACATCAACATAAAGAGAAAAGAGAGAGAGTTGATCACCTACCCAACTTATGGATGAATATCCTGGATAAAAACAAACACATAGCACTTACAACCCACACCATTCACGGCATAACTAAACCATCAGAACAGTATATCCAAACCGTAGTATAAAATACCAGCATCATCATCACCATCACTCCCTCTCTCATGTAGTCGTGAATCATTGTTCTTTCCAAGAAAAAGAAGAAAAAAATGAAGTTATTCTCCCTCGCCCTAATCCCCCTAGCCGAAGCCTACCTCCGCTTCGGCTGCGCAACCCTAAGCGTCCAACGTCTAGATCCCCTCGTCGAACCCGGCAAGATTCCTTCCTCTCACGTCCATCAAATCGTCGGTGGTAATGCCTTCAACGCCACCATGGATCCCAAGTTGGATGTAGCAGAGAGAGCTACTTGTACTACTTGTTCTTTCAGGTACTGTACTTTCCTTCTTCCCACCCCATTAAAAAAGAAAAGAGTTGACGAAATGAAAATAGTGAGGACTTCACCAACTACTGGACAGCAGTAATGTACTTCAAAGCCCGCAACGGCAGCTACAAGCGCGTTCCTCAATACCCCAACGCCCTTCTCGGCGACTTAAAAGGCGGCATGACGGTTTATTACCTTCAACAAGATTTTAATTCCAACGGGAAACAAAAGATTACCGCATTTAAACCCGTATGTTTCTTGCCCCCCCCCCACCCAACTCTCCCCATCATTAACTTTTATCCAGGGCTTCCGCATGACAGTCGGTTCCCCAACCAGCACGACAGGCACCAACCCCGGCCTCCGCTACACCTGTCTCCAAGACGTCATGACCCGATTCCCCGAAACCCCCGATTTCCCCAAATCCCCCTGTCCAGCCGGAATCATGGCAATCCATCACTTCCCCGCCTGCTGGGACGGCAAGAACCTCGACTCCCCAAATCATCAAGACCACATGTACAATACAGGAAAAGGCGGGTTCGTAGCAGCCGGTGCTTGTCCTTCTTCACATCCAATCCGAATGCCTCAAGTTGCTTTGGAAACCATGTGGGATACCCGTCCGTTCAACGATAAGAGTATCTGGCCTACGGATGGTTCACAACCGTTTGTTTGGAGTTATGATGACAAAAAGGGATATGGAACTCATGCGGATTATTTATTTGGATGGCAGGGGGATAGTTTGCAGAGGGCGATGGATTCTACTCCTTTGTTGAGTAATGGGATTAAGACGCAGAGTGTGGCTGCTGCTAATAAGTGTAGTATTCAGGCTTCTGTGAAGGAGGATATTGATGGATGTAAGTTTTGTTCTTTCTCTTTTGTGTCTCAAAAAGAGTGAACATTTGGCTAACGTTGTAAAAACAGGGCTGCCTAAGCTTCCGGGTATGTAAAGAGATATTAAGGGGTTGAGGAGTGTGTTTCGAGAATTTTCTCTTTTGTGATATCTCTCTCTTTAAGAGCTCAGTTTGTGTGGAGATAGTCCCAAGATTGGATGAGTGTGGACTTTTTGCTACAAAGAAACAAATTCTGTCGTTACTTCAGATATTTCATAATCCTAGCCCGTCATTTTTTGATCATCTCCTTGAAATATGTGGCACGATGGTTAAGATGAAAGGAGGGAGTCGAGACTTTTTGCTTCCTCCCTAAGATCCATGTTTCAGTGGTTGGTGGTTAAGAAAAAGTTTGTATCCACGCCCTCGGAAGGATTTGAGTTGGGTTGGGTTGTACACTGTACGACCCGACAACTCAACCCAGGTCGAAAAAAGGAGGCGTTGCGGGTGGTGCCGAGATATTGGGGGACAAAAAAAGGGGGTCATGGGATAGAGAATAAAACCTCAGAATAGAGCAAGACATTCTTCAATCGGGTCGGGAGTAGTACGCGGGTTGATTCAGTCTCAGTTGCCGTGTATTTGCTTATTTTGCTGTAGTCAGCCGCAGTCGAGTGTGGTGTTTGAGGCGGAGATTGAACTTTTGCCAAGATGGAGGAATGTGATTGATGGCGAAGAAGAAAAGGCAATCAACAAACAGAAGAAGCTGCCTGCCTGCGGTCTGCTGTTCTCTTTCCAAATCCCTGATTCCTTTCCCGCGGAAGGGAAAAGACTTGGCGAGGTTGATAGATTTCAAACCTTGACCCCTCTCTGCCGCGCGCCTGATAGCAAGGATGCTATTCCAGAAGAAGCAAACGAGGGAAAAAAACGTTGGCGCCTCAAAATGAAAAGGTGACAAAAAGTCAAAAGCCAGCAATTTGTAAATGTTGAACAAAAAAGAGATTCGGAGATGGCGATAATTACAATCCTCAAAGAAATGGACCACCCAGCTGAGGGGATTTGTCTCGGGGATGTGATGAGTAACAAGACGAAAAAGAAGTCAAGGTGTGGCTTGGTTTTTCGGAAAATAGTGTGTTTCAAAACATCTGAGAACATCCTGGGCGTCGATTGCTCGTCCACTTCCTCCTAGCTGAACCAGGGTAGGTAGTACGGAACATTCCAACGATCTGTTGGAAGGGCTAGAGTTGCGGGGTTCCCTTTCAGATGATGATGACGACCAATATCAGACGAACGCGCCTCGATGACTGTGATAATACAACTACTTTTGGAAAGCAAACGTTACGTCTGACTGCGTTTGTTCCGTTACGGACACCGATTTAGGATCTTGGATCTTGTGAGCGAGAGAGTGCTGCAGTGCGTAAAAATGGAAACCAACCTCCCCCCACCACCCAATAAAGATAAAAAAAAAATCAAAAAAATCGTTGGATGGTTTTTGTGACACGAACGAAATTGGAAAATGCACTCCTCTCAGTGATGCATCACAAATGCCAATCTCATGTATGATGATGCTATGATATTTGAGAAATTTTCCGGCCTTTCAAGAAAAAAACTTGGAAGCCACAAAATGAAGAGTTTGCAATGATGTCCGAAGGAAGGGAAAAGAGAAAGAGCCTGAGAGCACTTTGGGTCTCCACAGTTGGCAGTTTTCCCCTTTTTCGAGCATCCGAAGAATCCTATTGGACGCCACAGGGCGCATCTCAGCGAGAATATTGCCAGGGGTAAAGAGTTCTGCCTCCCGCCCTTGCCAACACCGCACACACACACCCCTCGCAGCTTGCATATGGACCGATGGCCTGGCCAATTGTCGACCGTGGCGATATGCAGGTACAGGTTTACCCCTGGCAGGGAGGGGGAAGAGAAAAATATTCACAGCCGCGGGGGAAAAAAAAAGAAGAAAAAAACAGATGCACCCACACGGACAGCGACGCGCCGACCTGTCTCATATTGAAGCCTCTAGTTTTCTTTTTGGGCTAACATGGCCATTGAACGTTTAATGAGAGGACTAGAATCAAGTAGGGTGATGGCGCCAGCAGTTAGAATCTCAGACATTCATCTGAAAAGCCCACCAAGTTTTTCTTGGGAAGAAATAAGTCCCACTCGTCTCTTTCCCAACCGCCACACTCCAAGACCTGCCATGTAGCTGAAGTGGACACACTGTGGGACTTGCAGCCACCCTGGCACCGAGCAAAACCCCCCCACCCACCCACTTATACTGAGAGTGGCAGCGAGTGCGTATCTCGTACCTTCTTGGTATAAACAGGTCGAGTGCCCAACCCGGCAGCTCGTCCCGTTCTTTCCTCTCCTCATCCTCTTTTTGGGTTTCTGTTTACCATTCTCTCTTTTTTTCTTCCAAGTGGCATTTTGCCCTTACACTCTCCTTTCTTCAGCTTTTGTGCTCGCGCTGTTGCGCCGACCCTTTTACACTCCCTTTCGCTGCTGAGCCTGCCGAGAGCAATTTTCCATCCTTTCTTCAACTTCTTCACATCTTCACAAGATATCCGAAGCAGGAAAATATCTTCATTCCTTCCTTTCAACAGATAAAAGTCCCAGAGACCCACTTCACCAATCCACACCCAGACTCAAGTCGTTGAGGAGCGACTTCATCACCTTTTATATTCTACGATACCCATTCACTTTACCAAAAACATGTATATCAAAACCATTTTGACCACTTTGGGGTTGGTCACCTCGACCTTGGCTGCCAACAGCGAGCGTAGGTTCGCCGTGTTGAGACATACTGGAGGTCCCTTGACGACTTGCCGCGCCGATCCTATCGTTGCCCCCGGTGGCCCTTCTGCTCACGTCCACACCGTCATGGGAGCAAGCAACTTCGGTTTCAACGCCAATGGTCAAGATCTTCTCAAGTCCAGCTGCACCACAGCCAAGCTCAAGGGAGACTTGAGCTCCTACTGGTTCCCCAAGCTCTACTTCAAGGATCCTTCCACGGGCAAGCTTGAGCCGGTCCCCTTCTTTTACATGAACGTTTACTACTTCTTTGACGCAACCAACGACGACATCAAGTCTTTCCCTGTCGGCCTCCAAATCGTCAGCGGAAATGCTATGCTCAGGGCTGCTCCCCCTGGAGCAAACGGCGAAGCCAACCTCGATCCCTCTAGGGGAACCGTCCAACCGGCCCAGCTCACTTGCCCTCGTTCCAACTTCAACCCACCCAGCTGGCCTGCCGGTTCCGACGGCTCCATGGCCGGCATTGGTGATCCCAGGAACCAGGGTTCCGGCATGGGCTTCCCTTTCCAGAACTGCGACGGATACGCCTCGCCTCTTCGCGCCGATGTCCACATGCCTTCTTGCTACAACCCTCAGGCCGGCTTGACCAACTACAAGAACAACATGGCTTTCCCCTCGACCGCTAGCAATGGCAGACTTGACTGCCCTCCCGGCTGGATCCACGTGCCTCACATGTTCTTCGAAACCTACTGGGATACCGCCAAGTTCGCTCCTCGGTTTCAACAGCTCATTGGCAAGGAAAGCCCCTTTGTTTTCTCCAACGGCGACGCTACTGGCTTCTCAGTTCACGCTGATTTCATTTCTGGCTGGGATGAGGATGAGCTCCAGAACATTATTGATAACTGCAACACTGGCCACGCCGGTCTTCACACGTGCCCTGGCCTGAAGCTTGGTGTGAACCCCGACAGCAACAAGTGCGAGATCGAATGCCCTGTCAAGGAGGACGTCACTGGCCCACTCGACAAGCTCCCTGGTAACAACCCCATTCGTGGCTGGCAGTACGGCTCCGGTGGCGGTAGCAACCCTGCCCCTAACCCCGGCCCCGTCATTGAGCCTTCGCCGATTCCCAGCTCATCTCCTGCTCCCAACCCTCCTGCACCTACCATCAAGTCTGAAGCGCCTGAGCCAGTTCCGTCTTCCAAGGCTCCCGAGCCAGTCCCATCTTCCAAGGTCGAGGAACCAGCTCCAGCTCCTCCTTCCTCGACCGAAGCTGCTGCCCCTCCCCCTGTCACAACCACCCTTGTCCCCGTCGTTACCAAACCCGCGGTCCAGCCATCGCCTACCCCGGAGGTTAGCACCCGCCCGGTCATCGATGTTGTTGATGGTAAGACCACCACAGTCTGGGACACGGTCACTGTTTGGCAGACCAAGACCGTCTATGCCGATGACGCCGCTCCTACCAAGTCTGCTGAGAAGGAAGGTGCCCAGATTGCTGGCTTCCAGTATGTTGGCTGCTACAAGGACATCTCCAACCGCGTCTTGACTGGCAAGATCCTTCCCAAGCTTGGCGACGTCAGCAACACCAACTGCGTCAACTTTTGCAGCGAGAAGGGCTTCAGCGTCGCCGGTACTGAGTACGGTGGTGAATGCTACTGCGGTAACGCTCTCAACAAACTTGAAAAGTTGGATGACTCCAAGTGCTCCTTCACTTGCAAGGGCGATGCCTCTCAGAAGTGTGGTGGTGACTGGGCTTTGTCGTTGTACACCAAGGGCGGAAGTGCCCCTGCTGCTGCCAACCAGAAGCGCCATGTTCACAACCATCTTTTGCATCACGTTCGTGCTCCTACCCGTCCTCACTTCCGGAGATAAGTGGTCTCTGGAGGGATGGGTTAGGTGATTGTTTATTTTTTTGTTCATTTCTTGATTTCACATGATGCATGTATTTGGAGACTTTTACATGCATCCTTACTTGAAAACACATTTACAAATTAGGGATACCACAAATTTTTCAGTGCGCAGCGAATCAAATTTTTAGAAAGGGTATGGAATTTTTTTGGAGGAAACCTGGAAATAAGGGGGCGGCACAAAAGCAAATATTCTGGGGTCATGTGCCGGAGTTGTGTGTGTGACAACACTTGGATTTTTTTATTTTATTTTTTGGGTTTTACGACATTTTCACGAAGCATATCTTCTTCCTCATCACCACAAACCTTCGCTTCTTACATTCGTGTATTTATCATTTTATTTTTTTCGATTCTATTTGGCCTACGAGCCACACTTTGATTTTGAAACTGGGAGGATGGTTTTTTAGGACATTTTTGGATGGGCATTCTTTGGCTGCCGAGAGATATATAGATGCCAAATATGATGGTGATTGGAGGCAATTTTTTTTTTCTCTCTGGCTTTTGTGACGATGTTGTGATTTGTGTCAATGATGTTGAGAATGCCACTCATGCCAGGCCATTAACCCTAACCCAGAGCTCTTAACAATTTTTTCTTTCTCATCAACTTGACTTTCAACATCGAATCAGATCTCAAACTTACATCACAAAAAAGCAGTCAACATCAAAAACCATTTTGACCAGTTGAGTGTCTCATTTCACCGAGATACTTGACTTGAAATAATCGAATTCTCATCATTCCCCTTTCAAAAAGATAAATTTTTCGAGGGGAAAAAAAAAAATCAGATTTTGGGCACACATCTCACGACGGACAACGATGTCCCTCTATCACGAAACGGCGGCCATCCTAGTGGCTCCTTCAAACTACGGCGGCAGTCTCAAAAATCGAATTTTTGGCAAAAAGGATCTCAAATCTCCGCCAGCACAAGTTTACGCTCTTGCTCTTGAATCCAGCAAATGGAGTTCAATTCTTAAAGAAGTAGTGGAAAATTCTGAACTTTTAAAAAAAGAGCGAAAGGTAAAAACACCCCCCCCCCATTCAAATCCATCTTATTTCTGATATTGATATTGATATCGTCCAGCTCACACCCGCCCTCTCCATTCTTTTGACTCATGACCTCCTCCTCTCCAAATCAGGCATCGCACTACCCCAATCCCACGGTCTCCGAGCTTCTATCGACAGACATAAAGCCCGTTTGACTTCAGAGTTCACTAAAGCGCGTATTAGAAGGAAATGTCCCACTTTGGACTCTCTCCGTGGGTTGGTTGAGTCCGCCCTCGGTCCTGTTCATCCTAGATGGATAAGAGTCAATTCTGTAAAGTCTACTCTTGACGAACAGCTCGATACGACTTTTAAGGGGTTTAGGGTAGTTCCTACGATAAAAGAAATTATGGAGGGTACTCCGGGAAGTAAGTTGATTTGTTTAGATGGGAACATACCAAATTTAATTGCTTGTTCCCCGGGGGTAATTGATTTTGGTAAGAGTGAAGCGTATAAAAGGGGGGAGATTATCTTGCAGGATAAAGCAAGTTGTTTTCCGGCTTATTTGTTGGATCCTAGACCTGAGGAAGAGGAAGGGGAGGATATAGTGGATGCTTGTTCGGCGCCGGGGAATAAGACTACGCATTTGGGTGCTATTTTGAGTGAGAGAGGAGGGGGGAAGAGTAGGGTGTATGCGTTTGAGAAGGATAAGGTTAGGGCGAAAACGCTGGAGAAAATGGTTAGGGTTGCGGGGTTGGAGGAAGTGACGAGGATTTATGCTGGGATGGATTTTTTGAGGAGTGATCCGGAGTCGTCCGAGTATGCAAAAGTTAGTTGTCTTTTGCTCGATCCTAGTTGTTCGGGGAGTGGGATTGTGGGGAGGGATGATGCGCCGGAGTTTTGTTTGCCTAGTGTTGAGACTGGTAAATCAGAGCCTGCTGCTCAGAAGAAACGGAAACGGGAAGAGCAAAAGGAGGAGGAGACGGTTGTGGTTGATGATGATGGCCAGAGCACAAGTTTGAGTCCTCAGGCTTTGGAAGCTAGGATTAAAGCCTTGTCGGATTTTCAGCTGCAAATTATTTTGCATGCTTTCAAGTTTCCTTCTGCGAAGAAGGTTACTTATTCTACTTGTTCTATATATCCTGGGGAGAATGAAGGTGTGGTTTTGAGGGCTTTGAGTTCGGAGATTGCAAAGAAGAGGGGATGGAGGATATTGAAGAGGGAGGAACAGGTTAGAGGGATGAGGGAATGGGAGGTTAGAGGTTGGGTTGATGAGTGTGGAGGGGATATGGAGATTGCGGAGGGATGTATTAGAGCTGAGAGGGGGGATGGAAGAGGGACGATGGGGTTTTTTGTTGTTGGGTTTGTTAGGGATGGGGAGGGAAAAGAAGTGGAATGTCCTTATGAGAGGGATGAGGAGGGGAGGGTTTTGAGGGGGGTGGAGGGGTGGCCTGTTTTGAAGGGGGGGAGGATGGTTGTTGGTGGGGAGGAGGGGGGTGAGGATGAAGATGAGGAGAGGGAAGGGAAGAGGAGGAAGGGGGATGAGGGGGAGGGGGATGATGAGGAGGATGATGAGTGGGGTGGGTTTGATGATTGATGGGTTGATGGTTGGTAGTTTTGTTGTATAATCATCTGTTCTGTGGTTATTTCATTCAATGGGCCATTATCTCTTTCACAATCTGTTCCCTTTTTTAAGCAGTTCATTCTCCTCTCTACCTGTAACGTGTATGATAAGCGAGCGACGAATTCTTCCGCGCAACGCAACACCTCCACTTTAACACCCATTTCTACCACAACAAACAATGGCAACCCCC
>MU865484.1:0-44842 GCA_033297215.1 Podospora fimiseda | reverse complement strand
CTCTCTCTCTCTCTCTCTCTCTCTCTCTCTCTCTCTCTCTCTCTCTCTCTCTCTCTCTCTCTCTCTCTCTCTCTCTCTCTCTCTCTCTCTCTCTTGTCCAATTCGTTATCTTAGCAATCGTGATCCAATATTTAACCTCGGCCAATTTTTAACAGTGAAATTGAACCCCGACTTGTCTCAAAAATAGTCTCTCACACACATGATTTTCCTTTCTTTTCCTAGACAAGCATCGTCCTCTGCTCATAAGACATTCTCCCCCGCACGAAAGACAGCTTCAGCAAGATAATACTCCATCAGATCAGCCCGCATGGCTCAGTGGTAGAGCGCATCACTAGTAATGATGAGGTCGTCAGTTCGATTCTGGCTGTGGGCATAAAACCTCTCTTTTTGTCTATTTTATCTCTTGGTATTGTTCCCAGTTGAGTCAAGAGCCAATTTTATTTTTCTGGGTCCCTTTTTTTTTTGTTTTTTTTGTTTTTTTGCTTTTTTGCGTTTTGGCGCTTGTGGATTGTGCATGTCACGGAAAATCATTTTGGGGGAAAGTGTTGCCAAGCCTTAATCCACTTTGAGATCAGGACGTCCGTGCGTAGCGAAAAGATTGATGAGCTGCCAGTGGCTCCCCCGTTCTCCCCAATCTGCTCTCAACGAACGATGATTCAAATTAGAGACCCACAAATTCCACCAAGTGACTGCCGGGACCACTTTGATGCACGGTACCCTGCTGCACGACTCCCAAACCAGGTGCCGCCGACTTTGGGAAACTTTTGGGAAGCAACTTTTCAAAACCCGATATCAAAAAAAAAAAAAGTCAAAACAAACATCATCAACAACATACAAAAATGTCAAATCCCGAATCACCCGGCACACTCGTGCCATCGCCAATCACGGATGTATTGCTCAGGGCTGTCTATAACGCAGATCAGGCCATGTACCCAGTTCCACTACCAGATAACCGCCTTCGCGACTGGGTATCAGCCTGTCCCGACCTGTCCATGTGCTTTCACAGCCCCAAGCAAGGTCTCATGGGAGTCGTCATCGTCCTTCCCCTGCTCAGACGGCACTGGGAAGACCTTCTCTCGGGCAAGCTCAAAGAGTTTGATATCGACCCTCGCACCATGTTTCCCGACATGACCGCAACCCTTCCCCACCAGAGGAACAGAAAACCCGAGCAGGTCGGTCTGCACGTTTATCACATTGAGAGACTGGCTGTAGAACCGCCTACTCCGAATCAGAGGCGTTTTTCAGAGGTGGCAATGGAGGAAGTGACGCGTCGGGCGGAAGATATATGGCACTGGGAAGTCATTGGCATGTCTGGTGAGTTTATTTCCGGTCATATGAATTTCTTGGGAGTCATTACTAACCTTATACCGAAGCACTGACTGCTACTGGTGCTGGCAAAAACACCTTTCAACGGATGGGGTTTAAGCCAACAGGGTATCGGGAAGTCTTTGTCAGCAAAAAACGTCCCACCAGTCCAACACGGGCAACATTTGGTGAGGAGGAGTTTGGAACAGAAGGTTCCGAAGTCGAGATGCTCTGCATTTACCCCGATGAAGAGGGTGATGTCGTTCGCAGCGTTTCCGACATAATACCCTACGGTCACACTCTTGTCTCCATGACGGAGATGACGGTCAAACATGTTGAAAAGTTGAATAATTCAATAGAGGAGGTCTGAATAGGGGAGGAGAGGAGATATATGATGGCTGGTATGGCTTCATTGTAGGCACTTTCATCATTTCATGGCAATGGGCGTTTTTTTCTGGGAACAAAGGACACAAACAGCGAAGGGAAGAATTCGCTTTTGCTTTTTTTCGATAATAGCATCCCCCTTTTTTGATAATATTATTACTACTCCACTCTTCTATAACGTCTGTTTCTAGATGGACTTTTAGTAGAAAGGACTACAATAGTGAGACGGGTATCCACAGAGAATTACTTTTATGAATCATGATGGGATGCCTAGTATCCATCACAAGCACATACAAGGAGACTTTGATGAGATGAAGGAAGGTCTGAATTACAGAACTTTTAGGACAAAGAACCGCCGATTTCGGTTTATGGGCATTGACTGAGGAAACACATACAGCACGTACAATCTCAATTGAGTTCTAGGCCATCGACCAACAGAACCGTAAGGAAGGGGCCTCAAGATCTTCATCTTTAGAACGACAACTAGGACCTCATTCAGTTTTAGACCGTCAAACAACAGATACGCCCAAAAAGCCTCACAAAGATACTCATTAGTTGCAGTAAGAGCAAACACTCCATTGAAAGCAGGCCACAAAATCAACCTCAAGTCATGTTCTGTTTCTCCGTACTTACCGGCCATCTCGAATGCAGAGATACTACTCTAAAAAGGCCACCACATCGCCTCTGCTCCCGTGACTACCCAAGCCCCTGAAAAACAAAATAAAATGTAACAGTTTTTTTTTTTAAAATAAAAGAATTGATCAGGAACAAACACCAAACAAACCGCACCTGTCACCTTTACCTTTACCTATACACTACTCGCTCATCCTGAGGAACACGTGAATGCAGAACTAAATCATCACCTCAAAAGGTCACATTTCCTGTGCTCAATTTCCCTGAGATAAGAACAAGAAACCTGAAGAACGAGAAGAAAAAACAAAAGAAGAAAAAAAGAGAATATGATTGTATGATCGGGAATTGAGCCCGACGTGGGGGTCGAACCCACAACCTTGAGATTATAATTGGAGAACTCCTTAAGAGTCTCACGCTCTACCGATTGAGCTAGCCGGGCAAGGTGGCTAGAAGAAGGGATATCATGCATGTTGGAATCCAAGGTTTTATTTCTCTGGTCTGCTTTTTACATTTGAGGCATAAACTTCTGGCTGAGGTGTTTTTGAGTTTGTGGAGAATAGATCAGGGTTGAGGGCTTTTCAGAACTCAGTTTGGGTGGAGTCCATGGCTTGAGGAATGACGACGGGTGGATGATGACGGGAGGAAACAAACCTCACGCCATTGCAAGTTTAGAAAAAAAAAGGAAAAAAAAAAAAAAAGCCTGAAACAAATGCAACAAACCGATACGGAGGGCTTTTACAATTGAAGAGAAAATGACCATCCAAGACTCATTTTATATCGGAGAAAAAATAATGAAACAGAAGTAAAAAAGAAAGATTTTCTTCCTCAGGTCCTACCCGGAATCGAACCGGGGTTACCGGAATATTTCTGTTCATCAGAATCCGATGTGCTAACCGCTACACTATAGAACCATGTTTTTTTTGTTTTCTTATTTTTTAGCAGACAAAAATAATGTTCATCTAGGGGGAAAGTCTATTTGTTTTGTGTGTGTGTTTGTGTGTCATGGAGTTTTGTATATGTGGAGACGAATGGAAGGAAATGTCCACAAGGAGGTTGACAAAAGGATTGAATCATGTTGGTGGAGTGTGTGTGTGCTCAGACTGTTGATAGTTGATACTCTTGCGAACCTCAACTTGTATGTAGCTGGGTAACTTCATCCTCTGGTCAAAGGTCTCAAAAATATTTATCTATGACATAACGAGCAGTAACCTCATTGTATTCTCTGCTACTGTGGTATTCCTCCTTGTTTTTCCTTTTTTTTTTTTTTACTTCTTTTGTCTCTTGCTGTTGACCCTGATATGATTCATTGTTCGGTGGTCCACGATGACGAGTGACTCTCGAGAAGAGTTGATGGTGGGTATCGAGAGATACCCGAAAGATGGGGTCGCCACTCTCCTCTGTGCGGTTTGGGGGCGAAGAACGGGCGAAGAGACAGATGGTTGATGTCGTAGGATGAAGACGAGAGACAATGGACTCAGAGAAGCTCGAGGGTGTCGGGGGATGGCCAAACCCCCGAAATCTTCTAGCCATTCCTGCTTCCGGTCATCGGTGTGATGAGTCGGGCTTCATCATCGTTGAGGAGCTGGGTGGAATAAGTGGCTGCAAGAGATTCGTCAAGGAAATTGAAGCCTTCTGCCAACAAGTCAACAATCGACACCATAGTTGGAACCGAGGCAACTTTTCCCGTCAATATGCAGGTCTGCCTTGGTTCAGTCGTGTTACCAGTATTTGGAATTGTTGGGAAACGGGATGATGCTTCTCGAGAATTCATGACAAGTCGATGTTAGTCAAGGCATTAGCAACCACCAATTCCCATCAGACAACCATGATATGATGCCCAAGTTACATAAGTCCGAGCACTTGGTGTCGTTTGCCGTCCTGTAGGTTGTTGGAAATAGAGATACGCGTGAGGCTGATTTCGTGAGAGGCTAGAAACTTGATGGGAAATCATATTGGCCAAAGAAAGAATGCAGAATGATGTCGATCTTCCCAGAACAAGAAATGATCAGCAAAGGCTACGTGCTTTAAAGGAGTTAAGCATCGGGTTGCTACTTCGCCAGTGTATCTTGTTGTCATGGTTTAATAGGAGGTGCATGAGAATATTGGCTCATGGCATGGGTCTTTTGAGTTCTGACAAGTAGGATTACAACTTTTGTCCATCCGATGTTGCAATATGGACTTTAGACCTGCAGGCTGTCGGGCTTGGCGGTGTCCAAGTGTCATGAAATTTGTTTTCCCGTCTCCAAGAGACACACAACCAACCTTTTTACTCACCAGGTTGTCAAAGTGTCGTTCTGGATGACAGAGAGAGATGCCTCGAGGTGACACCAGACCCACAGTAGCCCTCTTCCGACCAGTGCGAGCTGAGTTATCCGACTTGGAAGTGGCTGGCTATCAATTTCCCACAAATCAAGCTTCATTGGACGCGGCTCGGAGACATGGACACATGGTGATGCAGAATTCAATAGTAGACACGAAAAACCGTTATTGTCTTAGACCCTACGCACAGATGCTGCTGTCCTCTCGTCCATCCAATTTTATGACCTCATCCATCTTTGATTTTCAAAATTCAACCAAAAGGCAAGTTCCGTTGACAAAAAAAAGACAGCTGTGATGCAACTGTGCAAAGTGTGTCGGTACCGCTCCTTCAACTCTCTCTTTCAAACGGAAGGAATTCCACGGTGTGTGGTACAAAAGTTCAATTGGCCAACCCCAGAATTGGCAGACGCCAACATCCGCCAGAAAGCTTTTCGTGGCTGCAATCGTGATTCGTCACTTGTTCGGGAAGGGATACACCGGTTCTCCCCTGGTTTAGTTGCCGATGTTCGGCTACTTGCCTTTTAGGTGATGACTTTTTGAAAATTTTCATTTTCAATGGACCGCCACGGTCAGATCATATTGCTTATTGCATTTTGTGGCGTGCCGTCCCGTCTCAGACACAGCTGGGAAGAGCACACATCCATCTCATTTCATGAGATCATGCAGTTGGAGGATCAGGCAGCGGCGGGTAACTCGTTCTGGACCCCGAGCCGCACCCACACTTTCCCAGGCAACTGGCAGAAACATTCCAATTTGGACAGATGGGAAAGAACCCCCGTGTTTGGGGGAAACTGAAAGTTCTGGAGAGAACAAGAATGATGAGATAGAAATGAAAACCATATGTTGTGTAAGTAGCATCAGATCTTGGTGATCCGGCCTGACGGCTATCGGGGCAGATGTTGCCCTCCCAGAGGCCGCAGGGCCAGCAATCCACTCCCTGTCGCATACGCATACCTACATCTTGCACATGTCCCTATCCTAATGAATCTTGTCCAGATTTGTCAAAGATCTTCACTCTGCAGAGGATGTAATATCACGGCACACCGTCATATCATGTTGAAGACGGCTGGAACTCCTGAGTCTTACAGTGTATAGGTTTCACGACAGATACAACTCACACCTCAAGTACCTGAAGAGGAAACTATGATGTCGATGAACCGGAAATTTGACCTCAAAACAAGGCAGACAGGTGGAGGCCAAGTCGCCGAATCGCCGCCCACCATCAAACTTCAGAGATGGCCAACATCGAGAGAATCATCGCAAAGACAGGACAGCAAGAAACGATGTTTTGGCTGAGGAAAAATGTCTATAAAGACTCCCATCTTCCCCCACCATCGACACTCAAATCTTTTCATCATCAGCAGCATCATCAGCAAAGCCCAGCCTCCCAGATCTTCAGCAAACTTCTCAAGCCTCAAAAAACCAAAAAAAAAAACCAAAAACCCACCTCCAAACCCTCCAAAATGCAGTTCACCACCATCTTCACCGTCCTCGCCATGGCCATGACCGCCATCGCTCTCCCTGCTACCTCGGAGAACCCGGCCCTCGCTGTTCGCACCAGCACCACTCCCACCTGCAGCACCAGCGGCCAGAACCCCGTCTGCTGCTCTGACACCCAGACCACCATCGTTAACATTATCAAAATCATTGGAGGAATTGGTATCCCCATTCCCATTACCATTCCCATCTGCGCCGTCGCCATTGCTGGCAGCACCTGTTCGGGCAAGTCCGCCTGCTGCAACGTTCAGGGTGACTCTGTAAGTAAAAATTCTTGCAATTCCTTGAAATCAGCCACTGACGCCTCGACACACCATAGGGCAACTCTGTCATTGATGTTGACATTCTCAACGGCTGCAACTTGCTCCTCTAAATCACTAGGTGCTGGAGTGAAGGAGACTGAAAGGGGATTTTTGGGATAGTGGATTTGGTTTCTTTTTCAAGGGTTTTGTCTCTTTTAGGCCTGGATGACAAAATCCTGCACACTCTTTGTTCTAATTGGTGTAGTTTTCTGCCCACTAGGGGCCACACACACTCATTTAATCTAATATCTATGCCGGCTCACTAAAGACTCCCTTCTAGCAAAACTCAGCTAGCTGCAGGGTCATGTCTCTTGAATCTAGATGTCCTGCAAGATCACCTCGTTTCTTATTAATGGCGTACGCTACTGCATAATTCCACTCGCGCGTGACCAAGTCGTACTGCCTAAAGAGGTTACCTTAACGTTATTCTCTCGCAAAAGAAAAAAGAAGTTTGCGGGATCATTGATGAGCAGTCCCTCCAAGATGACTTCTTTGCGTGTTACGTTAATTTTAAACAGTGTTCATCACAATATAAACGATCTTCTGTAATAGAAAAAAAGGTATTTTGTAAACATTGACTGCTTCTTTCAATATAAAAACGCCTTTGTATAAGCAACCAAGCATTGGTCTCAAATTAAACGTCTTTTCCAATAGAAGTACATTTTAAATATTTAAAAACCCTAGTCCGAAGTATGATACGCCTGATTATAACTTAAAAGACGTTATTTCAAAGCAAAATGTCTATTTGGTAATAGAAACCTCTTTTTATAAAAAGATATACATTATTTCAACAGTAAATGTCTTTTTGAATATTATAACGCCTTATTATTATTAAAAAGACGTTTTAATATAATAAAACGTCTATTTTGTTCTAAAAAAGTTATTTTAAGATTAGAAAGTGGTTTTATAAATGGTATCGAATGCGTTTTTGAAAATGGAAATGTCTTTTCACAATACAAAACACGTTTATCAAAGTCAAAGGCATGTTTGAAAACATAAATACATTTTCAAATTATTAATAACCCTGTCACATTTACATCTTTCTCTTCTTTTGTCTTTTTTCTTCATTGACATCCTCGTCCTGCCTTGCCCTTTTCTTTCCCTTTTCAGTTCCTCCTTCCATTCTCTCAAGCTTTCCTCTCCTTCTAGAACATAGCGTTAAACTCTGGTTCAAAAGGGGGCTTGGGAATTCGTCTTTAGTGCGTACAATATCCTCCAAAAGCTCTCTGAAGCAGGTCTCATTGCCATCGGGTCTCGTCTCTCTTGTCTCTGTGGCTGTGACAAGGGCTTTAAGGTAAGGGCTTGGAATAGGGCTTGTATTCAAATCAATGTGATAATCTGTTATGGCCTCAAAGGTCCTTGCCTTCCTACAATCTGAACTAGAAGATCAAGGCCTACTTATACCCGTAGAAGCCCTCCATGGCTTCCACTGTCTCCTGGGTCCTTTACTCGACCAGAGGCCTCCTTTGGGCTTGGTCATGATTGCTAAGAATACAGGTCTTCTGACTCAGAGGTCCTACTGCTTCCTTCATGCAGATCCATCCCGTGTCGCCGACCTTCCTGACCAACCATCCTTCAAGATGCAGTGCTTCGAGCACCTGGACGTGCAGGAGTCGGCCGCCCATGAGAGCCCTACTATATTGGTAGGCTCCTGAGGCTTCTTGGCCTGCTTGTTGTCCTGTTTGCTGACCTGGCACACTGTGAGCGATGCAGTCATGGAATGCCGTGTGACAGTGGCTGCCATGCACCGTGGTTGATGAGGTCAAAGCAAATGCTGATTCGAGAAGCTCGATAAGCTCTATAGAGGGCCATAGTTCCCCTACCGCCTTTCCAAGCTTTCAGTCCATCAAGACACAAAGCTCAACCTCGAAGGGGGGCTCCGTACCCACTTGACGCGGATTAACTCTCGAAACCGCGAGACACCCGTGCCCTACTTGACGTCCGTTCTTGGAGCGTTCATCCTCCTCTTTAGCCTCATCGGCATCAATTACAAAGACAACCATGTTTTCGTCATCCTCGTCCTTCATCTCGACCTTGTTGGGAATGATGAGACGACTGAGCCATGGCAGGTGATGATAGGGCGGTGCCTAGTGTGAACATGCTTCGAAGAGATGCTTGAGGACTTTTGCGATAGTTTTACCCTGCTGTAGGTTTCTGCGACTTTGAATCTAAAAGACCTGATGCCTTTTTTCCGGAAGCCTTGTCTGCCTTTTGACAGCCTTCTTGTCAGAGTCTGGGCCTGGCAGAGGTCAATCCTGCGACGTTCTTGTCTCCGACAAGGATACGCGTTGATACCGTGGAGTCATCATTGTCAGAAGTGAGAAAACCGTGAGGTATGAATTGATTGAATCAGGACTTACAATTAACCACGGCCATATCGCCCTCTTTAACCTGGAAGGAATCGGTAGTCTGGACTTGTGACATGCCCTCCAGAGCGGGAAAGGGATGAAGTTGGTGGTTGGCAAACTCTACATTTGGCGAGATCAATCTTTTCATTCCGAACGAAGGCGGAGAGGAGCTTGGGTGCAAGGTAGACTTGGGCGGGATTGCGCTTTGAGGTATCGACGCGATGAGTCTTGGTTCCTGGGCAGTAGATAAAGACCGGAGAAGATTAAGCAGCCAATCCTCGAAGGTGCGACCAAGGGGGTGCCGATTCAGGTTGATAACGGAGCCAGGGCCGCACTTGAAGTTGGCCACTCATATCTTTGTAGACCAATTTCTTAGCTACCTGAACCCGAACTGGTCATTACACATTCGGAGCTGCTGCTGTCGCTGGCCGCGCTTAGAAAACAACAACAACTTATATGCAGCTGGGTCCAGAGTTGCCCATTATGGCGGGCGTAAGCTGCATCATATCTCTGCGAGAGCCAATGGTCGCAATGAAGCCCCATATACTCCGAGGAGATCGGCGCGGGTGAAGAACGCTTTGGCTTTGCCCTTGAAGGTCAGGTAATTCTTCTGTTCCGATAAGGCAGGAGTGGCCAGAACTGCATCGGCCCTTTTGACGATAGAACGAAGAAGGTCGTCGATATATATACCAAGGAATGCCGGAATATCATCAGGCGTCGGTGCGGCTTCTATGACTTGTAGCCCTTGTCATTTTTGCACCCCGTTGAGGAGATTTGTGGGATTCAGGAAGAAGAATGGAGGTGGGAAAAGACGGGTGGAAGGCAGCCTTTTATTCCCCAGTCTGACAGTGAGTCAAGATGTGGAATGGGTAAGACGTGGAAGATAGGGTTTGTGCCGGGTGATTCAGACCATCAACCAACAACAGCACAACCATGGAAGGAAGTCAACTTTATCAATGAGCACGCAAGATAATTAACAATCATTTATTCCTAAAAACAAATTCCCATTTTTTAACAGATACTCGTCCATATTTTCAAAAACACCTGCAGTTTTGATACAAAGCCGTTTCCTAATAAAAACATGCGTTTCTATACCTAATAAGCAAGGCCTTTAAATTTAAATGAACGGCTATTTTACTCTTAAAAACGGATCCATTTATCTAGAAACGCATTCATTCATTTCAAAATGTATCCCAACATCTAAAAAGGCATGTCATGAATTTGATCATGTGTATTTTATTCTTTAAGAGACGTTTATATTCTTGAAATGTAGTATCCGACTAAAAGAATGCCTATTTTATTTTTTAACAAAGGTTTTCAAAACATCATGGTATTCATGTGTTTATGTTGAATCTTTGACATAGGATCCCGTATATCGTGGGTGTTTTCTATATATAATTGATCAAGAAAAAAACCGCAAGAGGCATGACTGTTACAACCAAGATATGAGTTTCTGTGGGGACGAAACTGCAACCAATTGTTTGCTTTGTTTCAATGTAGAAGCAAGTTCATAATGATGGAAGTTGTGAGGTCATGACACCCACTCTGAAGTGAAACCCGGTTATGGCTTTAAAAGACGTTGGAAACTATTCCACCAAAGATGAAAAACAAAACGCAAAATAAGCGCTTCTCTTACGTGGCTGAAACTTACCAAAAGCTTGACCAATAAAAACCTTTTGTGGAGCGCATAAAAAAAAGAATAAAAAAAAGTGATTGGAAACTTCTTTCTCCCTGCATCATTAACCAACCCACTTGCCAACTCATCAAAAAAACATCCTCCACAGCCACCTACTATATTTACCATCCTCAACAAACACAGACAACTCAATTTACGTCATGTCGGAGTAAGTGATAGAGTTTTTCTAAAAACCTCAACCTGCAAAGAAAATAAAAAGCGCAACAGTAGTGAACTAAACTTCCTCAAGATCTCCAATCCGTGCTTGCATTTTCGACCTAGACGGCCTTCTCATAAACACCGAAGACCTATATACCCTCGCCGCCAACACGATTCTCGCCCGTCACAACCGTCCACCACTACCATGGAACATAAAGACTCAAATGATGGGTGTCCCAGGCTCTAGCACCGGTGAAATTTTCCACTCTTGGGCCCAACTTCCGATTTCGAGAGAGCAATACGCCGCTGAGCTGGCCGAGGAGCAGACAAGGGTATTTCCAACATGCAAGCCGATGCCCGGAGCAAAACAGCTCCTGTCTACCTTGACGCGTAGAACCGATATCCAGATTGCGCTGGCCTCGAGTAGCGTTGTTCCAACCTTTGAGAAGAAGACAGCAGGGAAAGAAGTAAAGGCCTTTTTGGGAATGATCCCAGAAGATAGGCGAGTGCTGGCAGACAATCGAGTCATGAAGGATTCCGAAAGAACGCTGGGCAGGAAAGCCCAGGGAAAACCTGCCCCAGACTTTTTTCTTATCGCTTTGGGGGCGATCAACTTTTCCTTGCCGATCGGAGTGGAAAAGATTACCCCCGAAGAGTGCTTGGTGTTTGAGGATAGCCTGGCGGGAGTTGAAGCCGGAAAGAGAGCTGGAATGAGAGTAATCTGGGTGCCGCATCCACAACTTGCGGTTGATGAAGGAACAGCAGACGAGAGAGTGTTGAGGCTGAGAAGCCTTGACGACTTTGATTTTGCCAAGTATAAGATCAAGGTCGTTCCTGAGATGCCCAAGTCGGTTATCTAGGCACTGAAATAACATTTATACTCCACTGAAATCTCTGGAAACATCCACGGCAGCCCGAATCTCCACCACATGTCCGCTCCCAGTCGCACCAACCACCTCTCTCAATAGCTTTAGAACCCTCTCAACTTTGCTTTTCTGCTCCTTCATCTCCTGCATTTCCACTTCTTCCGCTTCCTTGACTTTACCATGCTCTGTGAACCACTTCACTGCGAATAGGTACGCTTCGTCGTAGGGTACGAATCCTTTTTCTCCGTTCATGCGATCTATCCCGGCACATCTCATCTCACCTGCCAGCCTGGCCCTCAACCGCCGTGTGTGATTGATCTTGTTCTTTTTCTTCCGTGTCTTCTTTTGTTCCGGAACACTTGGGTCAAGCCAAGACGGAGCCACAGGTAAATCGACAACGATCCAAAGGGACCTGGCAGACTTCCATTCTTTGAAAACAGCAGCCAGACGTTCCTTGGCCGAGATGTCATCTCCAGTGGCTTCTTTTCCATTCGAATGTACCGTCATATCCTCGGGCTTGATGTCTAGACTGTCGAGAGCTGCCGGCGAAGTACGAATAGCAATCCGTGTAATGGGGCAATATTTGAAGGTTGAGCCAAACGAGAACAGTATCGAAGCATTTTGCGGTTTGCCCTTCATTGATTGATAACGGCTCCAACCTCTTGAGCGGGCAAAATAGATGAGATCCACATCAAAACTACCAAAATGATACGGGTAATTACTTGAAGGGATAGAGATGACGCAGCGCCTTACGCTGAAGAGTAAATATCCAAGTCAACAAGGAGATCTTTTCCTCCGATAATAAACAAGTGAAAATGGATTACCTACGGTCTGTGGAAAACTTTCAATGGTATCAGGTTAAACTCCCCCTGAAGTGCTACGAACCTTGGTCGGTGACCCAAGGCCTCTTCGGCAGCCAGTTGGCGCTTCGCGATTTGAGAACTTTCGTAGCATGCGAGCAATCGGGCGTCAAATCTACGCTTCCAATGGATGAAACGAGGTTCTCGGGCTGCTATCGAGCGATGGAATGGGAATGAGCTTGGATACTTTCCCGGAGGGCTGTGCGAACCCGGGACTGTTTTTCGGGCACCGCCACTTAACAAAGTCCAAGCTAGGCCGACCAACTCATGCGGATAGACCACGTGGATGAAGGATAGTTGATAGAGCTCCCAGATTAGAGTCCTGATCTCGAGAGGAAGTTTCGGAAAATACTTGAACTCGGGCTCATAATCATCGACTTGCGCTGCTTCCATTATAAAACGTCGACGGATGGCGTTGAATGGGCAGAGTTGGCTTTGGAAATTGTTGTTGGGTGGCGGTCGACCGAAGCAACGATATCGGGCCGTTTTGATGTGGGAAACTTCAAAAAACAACGATACTTTTTGAAATATTGAATGGTGAAATGGCCCAATAACTCGAGAAGAGGTTGCCAAAGGAGCGTAGACAATATAAGCGACGGCAACTGATGGTTATTAGTGGTAAAAACTAGACACGGCTGGTTGGGTCGTCAAACCATGAGATTCCTCCCCGACCAACAGAACAGCACACCCATCCAACTTCCAAGCAGGCAGACCAGGCAGCAGAGCGGGGTAAATGTCAAAGGTTCCAACATGGTTAATAAAATTGTACTGAAAAACAAACTCCATCCAAATGCCCAGTGCACAGTGCGTGCATGCGTATGCGTCTATCTATATGTCTATCCTTATTTGTCTAAGCCAGCCTAATTCTTTTGGTTTCACATCCATAAAAGAATCCCTTTCGATTAGAATATCCAATTGCCACCCCAACCCGACGATAAGATTCCTCCTCTTGCCCATGTACAGAATTATGATTACGCACCAACAAAAGCATAGCTAGCTCTCCCAACTCCAAACACATTATTTCCTTTTCGTTTCCGTATGATACAAACGGAGTATTAAATAAACTTTCTGGCTGCCCGTTTTCTCCTGGCGTGAGATAATCCAACTGTCCTACAATCTCTCCGCTGTGGGCGTCTTTCGAGATGATTCGGCCGTCCAGTTTGTTTCGTGAACAGAGATGCTTCCCGGGAAACGCTGAAAAGTTGAATCCAATCCTGTCGCCGCGCGCCCATTCTATTGAGTTCCATTCCACGCCGATGGCCTCATCAGCAACAAATCGACGAAATCGTCCCTCAACTTCGACCACCTTGACGCCCCTTCCGCGCTCTTCGGCTGCTCTTGCGCGGTTTATGCCTTTGGATCCTGTTCGGGTCAAGCTGGTCGCCGCAACTACGGGATCTTCCTCCTCGTGAACGACGGAGATGAACTTGAAATGTTTGGATAATTTGAAGTCATGTTTCGTCTTGGTGTCGACACGCAAGGGAAGCGACGCCCATGACCAAGAAGGAGCGATATGTTGGAGGCTGTGTTTAAAGTTGGACGCCGTCGTCACCGACCATGAGAGATGTCGAGCAAAGTTGTCTCTCCACAGCCCGGCCAAATACTCCTCGGTGATAAAAGATCCACCAGCCTCGGCTTTGGAATTGTAGAATCGAACAGCAAGACCGGCAATGGCCAGGAAACGATCCTTTGGCTCAACCAAGTCCCGTGGTGTGTATGCTTCGACGATGTCAAGCCATTCTTCGTGTAGTTGATCCCCGTCTCCCGTCCGACAAAGCTCGAGGAATAGTTGGGGCGATCTTCGCTGTTCGTTTTCCGCTGGTGGCACCCGATGGCCTAATTGACTCAGCTCTGCGAGCTGCTTCTCAGGACAAGACCAAAACCACCTCTGGCTTGTCCAGTACAAAACTCTAGGTGAGAGTCGCTCCTCCTGCAGTGTCCAAGCTCGCCTCGCCACAGGTGACTCGACACGCACCTTGTCGAGGGGCATTTGAGTATTGTGCAGCCACTGCCCGCGGAGCTTGACCGCTTTGCTGCGATGGTTCCATGCCTCTCGAAAGCGAAGCATATTATCAGTTGCCTTGGTGCTGGAAGATGCAACAAGAGTAAATGCAGCGTTGCCGTAAACCTCGTGCATCAAGCCGGCCTCGGTGTCCCAGTTTGTGCCTTTGGGGATGCAGACGTTGTCAATCCAAATATAGCTGAAGCCAAGTGTTTTGGCAATCGAGATGGCATCACGCATTGTCTCTGGCAGCTCCCAGACTTTGAACGGGTTCAATCGCTCAGGAACAGGCTTGCCGTTCTTGGTCTTGGTGCCGGCACCCTTGATTCTTGCCCACTCTTCAGCAGGCATTTCGGCCGGGTCACCCCAAGAGTAACTGAGGACCACATATTGAACTAGAGATGGTGGGCCCCTGACTAGCCGAACATGATCGTCGTCCCCTATCTCGATCAGCCATGTTGGGTTGCGATGCGACCATCGGTATCGTGAGGAACATTCGTGGTTTTGGTGGCAATCGCCTATGACCTTTTTGAGCTCTGCAAAGTCGGTACAGCGTCTGGCACCGCATCTTGTGAGCTCATGGCAATACTGATGAGGCGTCCGGTCTAGAGCAACGGTGGCGGAGAAAGGTGTTTCGTTGGGCGGACCGCAAGTGAATAATAGGCTGTCACCAGAGGGACGGAGGTTCAGCACGACATGGACCGGCCATGTGTTGTCGTTGTTCTCTAGGCGAGCAACATCTTGGCCCGTGATCTGTTCCAGGAGAAAGGCACGCCGTATGGTGCGGCATGTTTCACATCGAGATGTGTTGGCGCAGTGATCGAGCTCGAGATAATTATTGTGGACAAGGTAGGACTCGGAACACCCTTCGAAGCAAGGGTCTTGTCGTTGCCTCGCTCCGGCCCAGCGTAAGAGCTCCGATATCTTGTCACAACCGTTGCATTGTCGTTGACAGTACTCATTGGTTATGGTGCGGCAGAGGTCCAACTGTTTTGCCGTTGACTGCTGCAGTCGTTCAAGGATGAAGCTGCCCCATGACAAGCTCTCCTGGATTATCAGTGTGGTTGGCGGAGACATGATAATTACAAGGATTAAAGAGAAATGCTGAACAGAGAATGATCACGAGTCGGGAAACCGTCGAGTCATTATCAGACAATACATATAAACATGGAATTGAAACACAAGAAATGAAGGGCCGATGTGGGTCGTCATCTACCGGCTGGGAGCGTATTCATCCCGTGAGGCTTGGAAGTGAACGGCATGAATCATCATCCTTCCCATGGCCGAAGCACCTGTGTAAGTACTTGGTGATGGGTGTGTGCCGTATTAGGGGTGGCATTGTTGGGAAAGAGGCGGTGGTGTGCCAAAAGTGCGACGGTAGTTGACTAGAGGGTTTTCTTTGATGCCTGCGTGGTACCTGTTTCTGAAAGCCTGTATTTATCAATACGAAACCGTCTGTCTTGAGGACATGATGGATTGTTTGATGTTGGACTGAGAGAGTTGGTCATGATTCGGTACCATACGTATGAGACACGCAACTTGAATCCGCGTATTGTGTGTAAGAGAGGGAAGGAACCTGGAAGCCTGTTAAATAGGGGGGTCGGGGGTTTCATGGACTTGGCCAACTTGATAGGTTTGACTTTGACCCGGTGATTTGGTGAATCGGTTTTGGGAAACTCGTCGGTGGCCAATCAGGACGCAGGTATTTCAGCCCTAAAAAAACGGGGCTCTCCATCTGTGCGTTTCGGCTCGGAATGGTGCTGCGTATCAATGCTTAAAAAAACAAGCCGGTAGCCGGAGACGGTGGAACAGCGTTGAGCTGAAGTTGATGATCAACATCTGGTTGGCCTCTCACCCTCTGTGGCAGAAATTACCTACAACCGGACCCCAAGTAGACAAGGACTTGTTTTTCCTTTACGGACTTGCCGACCGAATTTCAAATTCTGGCCAAGATGCTTGGTGAATTTGGAATCACCACAGAACGAGAAAGCGTTCTTGTCATTGTTCTCCTCCAGTAGACGCAGGCGCGAAACCAACCCCACGACCCCCACCAACCAAGGACATTGAAAGCGGAATCTCGCAACTTTTTTCACGTTTCGCTCGGTCAAACTTTAAATCTCGATCCACAACCCTGCAATCCGCTTTGGGCAAACATCAAGTAGTAGGGCAATGCATTCTGGTTGGTTACGTGCCGCCGTCGACGAATGCCCGTGTATGCCTTGGAGGAGCGAGTCGCCTAACGGCTGCCCCGCAATTAGCGCGATTCTGCGGATCCACCCGATTGCTGGAGTCACAGTGCATGGATTGCCCGGATGTCACACGTTTTCTCCCGCTTGGAGTTTGGGCGGGAAGTCTGGAACCGGATTCTTCCAGGTTGATGAGTCGTCAGGTTACTCATCATTCTCAGCACCTACATTTGATAACGACTGTCATCAAAGATACTCCAGGCAGTCGAGCCGCCGTGGTTACAACAGGCGGCCAAGTGCCCGTGTGTACCCCGAGGGTTGGACTGTGTAGTTACTGTGATTGGCACTGTAGGCTGCCAGTGCCTCACTCCTCAGGTATCCCAAAAGAAGAACTGGGAGACGGATGAAAAAGATGACAAGTGCGACCAACTGTCAGATGTCCTTGATGGCCGAGGTGCGCCATGCTTCTCTGCCAATGAGACGATAGACAATTATACCAAAGATATCTTCGCTCCGAGAAGCGAGAAACACCGCCATTTATCGATCGATCTCGTTGGCGGCATCTCCACAACTTTCGACAATATCCTATCAGTTGACAATTGGATTCAAATGATAAAAGAGACAAGTTATTTTTTTTGTTTATTTTCCGGCCCAAGATCCGAGATTATCTCAGACATTCCCAATCAAGTAGGACGAACTGAGAGCTGGACGTGCCCGTCAGCAACTGCCGCCCCATCTTCAAACCCCTTTTCATGATATGATGCCTTTGGATTATGGAGAGAACAGAGTCGTTGATTTCCCGAAAATTGAAGCTCCGTTTGTGCGACAAACACTATTCCAGGGGCGTGTGAATTACTTTGTGACTTTGCGTGGCGTTGTGAACGCACAGGAGGTGGCTGTCCTGGGGGAGAAGTCCTTTTGCTCCTCTTTTTTCTTCGACCACACATCTAGAAGCTATCCAAATCGTGGATGCCTAACAAGGGAGTCCATGACACACAAGTACACAGCACTAACTCGTGACTTGGTGCCCGCTATCACTCTAGGAATAGCTCCTGAGTTGTTGAGAGTCTCGGCGACATCACACTCACGCATTGGTTTGGCCTCCACAAGGCATTCATATCATCTTATATTGACCCTCCGGGATATAACTGCCGGTTATCCCACGCATCTTGACACTTCTGAGTCCTGAGGCATAAACATCATCAAATCATACCTCGTGGCAAATGTTCTTGAATCACTCTTTAAAGTCTCAGACATTCTCCTATTCACAACTTCATCCAACCACCATGTACAGACCCAGGTACTTCAGGTGGAAGATGCTGCACGTCTTATCCATTCTGGCCCATCTTGGTCTTGTCTGCGGCGGTTCAGTTGCATATGTCTACAACAACGTCGGCCGCCAACCAAGCCCCACAATGCAGCAGTTCCAACACACCAGATTCATACTCATGACAACTGCCGACCATGAACCATGTCCATTTACTTTGGATGGCATCCAAAACTGGGGAGCATTCAATGCTGCCAGCCACACCTTATTGTTGACTTGCATATTCGTCGTAAGTCACCCACAAAGATTCCCATTTTTGATCATTTCATATGATACTTACACATATTTGCATCATCACACAGGGCGTATTTGGGCTCATCATTAATGTTGGCATGTTTTGCCTTTTGCTCGCCGTTGAGGTCAACAAAGTCACATTAACCGAAGGTCAGCAACACTGGCGCAAACAAATCGTCACGTTTTTTGCCTGTGTTCTCAACCTCATTTTGGCGGGTGCTGGTGCAGGCCTCGTTGGTCTCTTGAGTGCGGACGTCGACGAAACAAAATCATTGATAGCACCGCTAGTCTTGGCATCTATACAAGCGTAAGAGCTCCTTAATCTATCAAGCATCGTGCTTGACCCCTGTTGCATAAGCTGACAGTTGTGAAAAAATTTGCAGACCGCTTGCTGTGTCAACGGCAATTTTTGATGCCATCAAAAACCACCGAGAAGGGAAGGACCTCTTGGATTAGTGAACGTTGTGAGGAGAAGGAACATGTAAATATCGGGTTTGTCTATTTCTTGTCTACGTCTCGACCGGTATAATAAGGATGCTCTCACGAGCAAGGCGTTCTGGATTTGTGGTTTTGGATGCCGGGTATAGATGGGAAGGAATTTTAAGCATTGGGATCGGAGTATTTTATTGATTGCATAGCGTTGTTTATTGGAATTTTACCTTATCTCTAGAGATATCATCATTGCTGCAGTTACTCATGGACGTGCATTTCCGGTCCAACGTCGTATCGTCCGACCCGATATGCAAAGATCTCCCAAATTCTGAGTACTGCAACTTTTTACGACTGTAACATGCCACAATCCATGAAAACCTGGCATCATTTCATCGTTTCAGTCCCCAATGATTCCATCATCAGATAAATGGAAGGAACACTAGAACCAACCTTTCCAGTTGGTGGAAAGAGTCGGAGATGGTTGCCATCCATCTGCCGACCCCAAGCAACTGAGAGCAAGTGGGACCTGCATATATTTTCCCCTTTCCAGGCCCCAACAACCACCCGTTCGACCTTTCCTCACGAGATCAGCCCCCTTTGTGCAACCCAACGTCATCAAGCATTGGCTCTGATTGGTCCCGATGACGGATGTGTCTGCAAGGTTCTTTCCCAATTCGAGATGCTGTGCCGCACTGTCCTTTTCCATGCGCCACACGCTTTATCAGCGTATTGCCAAGGATTACTCCCCAAGTTTTGCTCCTTTAGTCATATTTCCCTTGCATTCCCACTCCACTTGGGACTTTGCTCCTCGCAGCTTCCCAGCCTGCCGCAAATTGAGACCACCTGTCTGAGCAGCACTGAACGACCATGACCTTGCTTTCGTCCGAGAACCGTGCAGCAGTAGCAGCTCCGGCACCTCTTTGGTCTACTGGGTCGTCGGCGGGTTCCGGGTTTTCCTCGTCAACCTCTAGGTCCACCTCGGCGCCGAGTTTGGCTGCAACAGTAACTGCTCCGTCAATCACAACTTTTTCAACGACAACGACAAATGGAACCAGCCCAGAAAGGAAATCCCGCACGTTGCAGGGTCCCTCCTCCAAGGAGTGGACCCAATATCGAGAAACCATCATCAACCTCTACAAAGAGTATCCACTGAAACGAGTGAGCGAGATCATGAGAAAACAGTATGGCTTCGTGGCAAGGTATGTACGGATACACACACTAGCTGCCACTACCCGAGTGGATGCAACTACCATGACCGTGACCAACTGTACTCCCAAGTTGGTTGAAGGGGGCGGCCGACTCAACCGGGTCATCTCGAGCCCCGCCAAGATGTGTTGAACAAAATCCCATGCCTTTCGTCTTCATTTTCTTTTCAGCTACTCTCATTCTCTTTTCCTGCTTCCTTGTTTATTCGAATACGCACCTGCACCAAAAATGACGCTGATCAAGCTGACTGACGATGATGGTGACAGCAAGCGCATGTACGACAAGAGATTCCGGGAGTGGAACATCTTCAAGAATGGTAACAGCGAAGATGGTCCAAAATCTCAACGTCGGCGCTCTCCTGGGACGACAGCAATGGCAGAAACCGGTAGAGTGACTTCTCACGATTCCATCAGCCAAGGGGAAGTACGCAAAACGATTCGAGCCGCCAAATCTGTTCAGCAGGGTTTCAGAAAGCTACCGGCACCTTCATCCCCTTTGAGTCCCCCAAGATCCAACTCTGAGCTCACTGTGCCCCACACCGTCTCGGGCCCCTCTCCCAGAGGAAGTATTCACATTTCAGACCTCCTTTCAGATAGGAGCTTCAGTAACCCGGAACAATATCCTTCCCCTCACACACTGGCTTCATCGCCTGAATTAGTTTGCGCTACTCCCGAGTCGATTGCCGGATCGGACGATCACGTTTCGGCCAAATCCGAAGTTGGGTCAGCCGTAAGCTCTCCAGCACCCAGTCTGATTGCCTATCAAGCACAGCTGCAGTCGCTAGCGGGAGCCCCTCTCCCGCCCTTGGTATCTGACTCCAAAACACGCACATTGCAGGTCATCACTCTGAGCCTGCACAACTACTACGAATGGCAGCTGCAAAGCATTCCGGAGGGCGTTCTCCCGGATGAGTACCTCGGCAATCGATCCCCGGTCGCATCAACCAAGTATTGGGACACCATTAAGAATGCTATCTACTTGGTGAAAGTTGCAGCGGGTTCCCCCAAAGACTCTCAATACAGCGAGCGAGCTTGGCCTGCAATGAAACAAGCCGGCGTCATGGCGGTAGAAGCCATGACGTCGCAGCCCTTTGACTTTCTCAAGAACCTCTTTACCGTGCTATCACCTGCAAACCTGAGGGCCCACCCGGCACTACGATCTATCTTGCTTCAGTTCCTCAGCCTTCAAGCCGAAGAAAACCTGCCGGGCAACCATCCCATAACACTCATTTGTCAAGAGCTCAGCAAGGACGAAAACTGTCAAGAGGTTTCAAGGCGTGGCCTTCAGTGCATGCTCGACATCTTCAACACGCGCTTGGGCCGGTCAAGAGCTGTCACTATTAAGCTTACCGACTCGCTCGCCACACTGCTGCGCCGTAATGGAGAGTTCAGTGCCGCCAGAGACATCATTCAAGAGCTTCTCAAGTCATGCCAGCAAGCATATGGGCACGATTCCAGTCAAGCTCGAGCGGTGGAAAACGAGCTTGCTCACCTCTATATGGCCACCAGCGACTATGATCTAGCACTGGAACACTGCATGTCAGTCGTTGCGCGCCCTCCAACTCCGGCATCAATTCACCTTTCCAGCCCTTTCCATCATGATGGCATCTCAGCTCACACCATGGAGGACATTGCAGAGATTTACCATCGCAAAGGTGACTTGAGACAATGCATTTTGTGGCTGGAGCGCGCTGCTCAGATAGCATTAAAGGTTTGGGGGCGAAAGGCACTTGCAACCTGTCACATTGTGGACAAAATTACGGGACTTTCGCGAGAGTTGGGGAGAGAATTACTAGAAAGTGCAACTCGGTGGGAAGCCACAGTTGAAGACCCCGCCACGGCCACTATTTAAGTTTTGGGGTGGTAATTTCTGTGGTTCTGCTTTGATTTTTTGGTGGGAACGGTCTCCTTAACTCGTGATGCATTTTAGATATCACATCATAATATTACGACCCCCAGGTTTTCTGGCCAGATTTATCCGGGCTTCGGTTCCACTAATTTGAGGTTCATAGGACCAATGACGTTCAGAATTCTCAAGTTGGAAATCCCGAGAGAATGTATACTTAGGCGGTTGGATGGCGGGTGCAGGAGGAGGATGGCAACCCTGGCTGGATTTTTGGTCCGTCCAGACGGGTCTCAATATTACCGAAGTCGTACAAGCTTGAATTTCCAAAGATGGGACCAGATGAGGCTTGAATGCAATAAACTCTTTGCCATGTGTGGCTGGAATGGTACATCGTTGATGTCCAAGTCCGAGCTGGAGTCCGAACAAGTGTGACATCTGCGGCCTATCTGGGGAAGAGACAACGGGAGGATCGGATGCGATTGACACAATCGAATCGGGTACTACCGTCGTCGGGTATCACATCATATTTTCATTCATCATTTCAAGGTTTGAATCGACATTGTGGCTCAACGGAAGTGGCTTGAAGAGATGATGGTTTCTTTTTTGGTTTTTGAAACAAGAAAAAGAATTCTGCTGCCTCTTCTACACTAACTCTTGCCACCCGCAGTGACACAAGTTTCAAGACGGAAATAGGGATGGAACAGTTTGTACACTAAATCCTTGTTTGTTCGTCTCAAGTGTCAACCCTCAATCCCTGAATGGAGATCGCGCGGCAGAGATCCCAGAAGAACGGTAACGAGCTTTTACCAAAAGGGTAAAGTATTGCGGCAATGGACAAGTGAGAAGAAAATAGAATTTAAGGAAGCGGGTGGCCGGGAGTTGGGTCTGGCCTTTTGGGGGCCAAAGATTCGGGGGGGGGGGGCATAACCGCAATGCTACATGTATTCGCCGCGGCAATTTCAACTAATCAGCTTTGAGATGATTAAACGCGATATACGCACCAGTGAGGGAGGTATCCGACGGGGGCGGACCGGTCTTACCCTTCCACTGCCACGGACCAGCAGCAAGTTTCTTTTCCACACAGTGCGTGTATATGTATCATCGATCTACCTCGTGCCGCAGCCATGGATGAAAGCAACCGAGCGAGCGGAACAAGAGCGGGAAAAAAAAGAAACATTTAGAGTTTATTTGTCATGGGCGCAGTAATTCTGTGGGGTTTGGGGCCAGGCGAATGTGGCCCGGTCGGTGGTCACACGGGGCGGCCGCCTTTTCCTGGAAATAATAGACGGATATTTGATTGTATTATCTCATTCAAATAGGTAGATCTCCCGGGTGATCATCATCCTGGTTGTATAATTCCGGGCTTTCAGGGAAACTAACCACACCATAATACGGAATACCGCCGGGTGTACATCCGTAGGTACACACACTGTTGCTGATTCAGGGTTTCGTTGTTGATGTGGGGTTTGCCGGTGAGAAATGGCTTATACATGATTGAATACTACCTACCTAAATCGGAGATAATATCTAACTTTACCGACGAAGGAGGCTCTTTTTACTTTTTAGAATGTGACGTTACATTTGATTGATGTTGGGATAGGCAACGTTGTCCACGTGGGTTGTTGGTTCACACCGAAGATTTCCTCGGCTTTGATATCACATGAGTGTGTTGAATAGGCATACCGTAAGTTGGGCTGAGAAGGAGAAATTAAGTTGAAGTGAGCCTCAAGAGCTGAAAATCAACTGACTTTGGAAACATGAAGAGAATAATAGATGCCTAATTTTTTTGAGAAAGATACTGCTGTTTTCAGAATGGTTAAGGACTTGAAATAACAGGGATTGTGAACCGAGGCTATGTTTACTAGGGAAGATTGTTGGGTTTTAAAGTATTAACTATATGGTAAAAAGCTTGGTATTCTTTGAGACTAAGGAATCAATGAATTTCTGTTCGGGCCGATTTTCAAAACAAAGACACTTTTACTGCCAGATGAAAAGTATAATACCTGATTCAATGCAAGGGTTTTCGCTTGTCAAAACTTCAGCCACAAGATTCAGTTGGGTTGGTTTAGTCAAAAGACAATAAACCAAACAAGACTATCTAAGAGCATTTAGACTAAAGTTCTGCATTACGTTGTATTGATTAACTTAGGTTCAGTCCATGTGCTACTACAAACTACATGGGACGGAAAAAAGCAAAAGTTCACCCGTTGGCCTACACTGCAAGGAACTTGTGATTTGCTTACATTAAAATAAGCATTTAAAATGTTTGTCTCTCTTGTCAGGGCTGAGGGCTGGGACCAACTAAGGTTCTTACATGAAACTTTTTGATTTTTGTACTTTAAAATGGCTGGCTGACTATTGTGGTCGAGGAACTTGTGACCTCAACAGTTTAGGTCGGCTAATTCTTGGTGAAGCGAAGCGAGAAATGTTGGATGCTTCAACTTGAACTGTTGAAAGGGCTTAGATAGAAGCGATGTTGAGGATTTGTTCATTGTTTGCTATGGGCTGTGAGCGATCTTTGGCATGAAGCTGAAGCTATTTCGTAGCTAATATTGGGACTTTTTCAGGGATTCCAGCACGAGGCTGCTTCAATGAGGAGGGGTCACGCGTTCACTTGTCAGGACCTCTCTTTTGATGAATAATGCATGGTATGGTCGATGAATAGTCAATGCTGAGCAACTGGATGCGGTTCTTACTCTCCCTTGTGCTCTTTAGCGAGCCAAACAGTGGCTGTATCTTGTGATATTTTTTAAGGCTTCCAAAGCGCACGGGTCATGAGAAAGAGGGATATCGTATCCAGGAAGTTCAACGAGATAATGCCTTGTAAGACAAGCTACCTTACTGTTCAGCCCATAAATTACATGCATCATCTACATCCAATGAGATACCCGAATATCCATGTCCTTTCACCCTCACTGTTACAAAGGGCCGAGAGTCTGCGGGAAAAACCCGCTACCCCTTTATTCAGCCCCTGAAAACAACTCACCTGCCTTCTTTGTGACAACATGGTGTGTAACACTAGTAACAGTTTCTGACTCAGAGTCTGGAAAGCTGCTGTCCCGGCGTCCGTTCAGATACGCAAGACCCGTTTCGGATGTTCCGTGATACCATCGCGCTTCATCGCACATGTTCTCCTTCAAATCTGCCCCGTTTGTCTTATGCACAGTTCTTGGAGGCCTAATATTTTAGGTCGTCCAAAATTCTATTTTCTTTCTTACCTGCGGTCAATGTCTATGGTCTCAACGATGGGCCTGCTAATGCTTACTATGATCAAATGGGGGCCATGGCGTCCAATAGTGTGACAGTTCTCACCGCCAATAGACTCCCACAAAGCTCGGTAATAGTGATGTTGGACAAAGATGCTTATAAAAACCCGAGCATGCATGCAATCATGCCAGATATGAATGCGGAACGATGAATGGAGCAATGACTGATAGACTTGTCTGATATTAGCTACACATGGTCAGAGTGACGGGTCGGTTTGTAAGAGCACATGGATTGACATGGCTTATTTCAGCCACGGAAGTGACAAAGATTACTGGATATAGACTTGTGAGGGTCGGGTCACGGTGAAGGCAACCCGTTATCGGCAAAGAAATGCCGGATCCGAGTCTGTCAAACCGGCTCAAGTAACGGTATGTTTGGTGACACAAGTCCACCCGGATCTGTCTCTATCGCATTGATTACACAGCCTTACGGAAACTTGTGATTAGTATGCATATGAACATAAGTCAACTCGGCGACTTTGTGCGCATCTGCCTCGGAATGACGAGAATATTTTACTCGGCCGAGAAGAAAGCCCAAACCAAGTCTTCACCGCCAGCGTTATGGTGGCTGATGATCAATATGTCGGCTACCTACATCTGTTTGTATCCTTGATAGTTGATGCTTTGCCCTGGATAGCCGCGATGAGCCCTGACGGTAGACAAAAGACAGAAAATGAAACCGACCGGGAAACCTCGGTTTACTAAGTGGCAAAGCCTCTTGTATCACACAGAAATTTGTTGTCAACACAGATGTTACTTCCCGTCCTCATGATACAAACTGCCGTGTAGGACAAAACTAGGATCTCCCTCATTGACCTGGAGCATGTGTTATTTCTTGCCTGTTGTACCACGCAATCGGAGGGAAGCTGTACCACGTCTGCGTTACGATACTTGCTTCCATGGATCTCATCTCAGAGCCAATGATGACATTCCACGACTCAGTGTGTTGTGGCTGTTTGTTTATGTCTCACACGCAGTATCGTGATATTCAGTTAGTTGTCGGATCAACATCCCTGTATCAACAAAAACATCTGTCATCCTAATGCCCCTATTCTGATTTGTTTACTCCCGTGACTATGTTGATGCGGTAGATGTAGATCTCAGTCAAAATCCGACCAGATCAAAACCAAATCTCGATCGAGAAACACACACACACACACAAAATGAAATCCAACAACGCCCTCGCATTTCTCCTCCTCGTATACGCCACCGCAGCCATCCTCGTCTCATTCTGCATCAACTACACAGTCCATCAATTCCGCCGCAGTCGACTTGCCTCCCTCTCAGGCAGCGGCTCCTCAACCATTGAATCAAAACCTGCCTCAAACTCAAACACATCCGGATACGACGACAACACCCGATCCTCACCATCAAACCCTCCTCATCCAGGCATTCCAATTCCTGGACCACTACCAGCAGGCCCAGGAGGAGGAGGTCCTCCACCATTCTTTCGTGGTCCTCCGTTCCCTGGACCGCCTGTTGCACCTTTTCCTATCCCACCGCGCTCTGGTCCACCTGGTTTTGGGAATGGAGTTGATTGATCAATAAAAAAGATAAAGCGAGTTCGGATGCAAGAGATGAGGAGGTGGGGAAAGGGGGGAGGGGGGGAAAAAGAGAAAAAGGAAATGCGATCATCGGGAATCGAACCCGACTCTATTGCTTGGAAGGCAATAATGCTAACCACTACACCATGACCGCTGTGTGATAGATAGAAACTATGCCTGAAATTGAGGCACGGGAATTACGTTTTTATCAGAAGAAAAGAGAATGCATTGAGGTAGTCAAAAAAAGAAATTGGGAATTTTTGGTTTGATTGGAAAGCTGGAAAGACAAAATTTGTTGTGGTGTTGTTCTGTTATTGAGAGAGGAATCACGTTTACAAAGATGCGATACATTGACAGCAAGAAAATATATTGATTGATCCCGTCAAATTCCCTGCTCTAATATACAAAAACCAAAACTTTTCATCCCAAGACAAGTCTGTCAGTCAAACGCTGCATCAATAGACAATCCATTTTCGCTCCCTCCCCTTCCGAAACCAATCGTGTCGGCCTCGGTGGCTGCCTGGTCTCTTCTCATCCCGGACTCAATATCCTGGAAATTTCGTAAAAGTCGTTGCCGGATACCTCTTCTGGAGGTCCGCAACACTACCGCTCATGGAGGTTGTGCTGCTCGACGTCGCCTTGTCATCCTTTTTGTCTTTTGAGCTCGAGCCGCTGTCTGTATTTTCCTTGCCCCGGACGCGATCGAGGAAACTGCCAATTTTGCTCTTGGAGTCGGAGGAGGTACCCCCGCTTGTTGATGCGTTATTGCTGTTGATCAAAGGGGTAGTAGTATTAGTAGTAAGGATAGAGGCATTGTCTGAGTCTTTGGCCTGGTTCGACATTTTGATAGGTATGGATTGTTGTTGATTGTAAAGTTGCGTCGAGATATGTGAATAGATGGGGATTTTTGGAAATGTTTGAGCGCAGTATGTTCGTCAGTATTTGGGGCTTGGTCTGTCGAGTGCAGATTTAAATTCAGGAACAGGCTAGGAGTTGTTTTGACGGACTACTTATAGGTCTCGACGGCCTTAGGCAATGAGGACGCCCCGGCGATGACTGAGAAGTGAGGACGGCGATGTCATTGCTTTACGGGGTTACGACGTGTACAGTACAGCTTCTGATCACTATGCACCTCCATGCATCACAATTTGCTCTCTTAGTAGCTTAAATCACAGTGCAAAGTGTACTTGTTCACTGAACAGCACACCAAGTGTAACTTGAAGCGGTGAAGTATAGGCTTCTATTTTCTCGTATTGATTTTTTGTGGTTACCATATACGACTGTTGTCCGTTGACTCATATGCTGACACCCACCCTATATGTGGCTGTATAGTATTCATGCAGGCAATTTAATTTACCGCACACCGACATAAAAGGGTGTGTGTGGGGGGGGATAGTACCGTACATGCATCGTCTGTTGTGAATGCATCAATGCCACCTTAGGCAGACTATCAATTTCTGTGACTGCCTGTTAGGCTTCTGAATGGCTTTGATTTCTAGGAAAAGCTAGGCAGGAGATGAACGCAGTTTATGATTTCAGCGAACTCATCATGAATCATCATGAATCATTCGTAAAAGACCGGTTCCCATTGGCTTTGTCTTTTTGCCTAATACACCGTGATACCTCGTTGTAAACACGCCTTGTGAAAAGCAATAAAAAACTCATATATCAAAAGGGAAAAGAATACTGAAAATTACCACCCAAACAGAGATCTAAACTAAGGGTATTATATCTATGAATACTAATATGTACAGTCTATCATGTACCTTATAACCTTTTCCGAGCCGTTCTATCCTCTATAAAAACAACCCTTCCCTCTATATCCTGAAAACGCCAATACCAATACATCCTTAGTCCCGTTTCGTTGTGATTCTAGCACGTACACCCTTGCTGTTCAAATCGGCCACTGTAGCCATAAAGTTATGCTTGCAGACAATATCGTCTCTTATAGTCTCATACATCTCCCAGTCAAATCTTCGGACGAGTGTCGCAATTTTCAGGTAGAGCTCCGAGTATGCAAGACTGTTTGAGCTAGCTTTGTGTCAGCTTTGATGTCAAATTAAAGGAATGGCTAGTAAAACTTACTTTATGCCCAGACACTGACGTGACCCTTTGTTGAACGCCACAAGATACTTGTCCAAAGACTTGCCTGCCTCAATCCATCGTTCAGGTCTGAATGTTTCTGGTTCTGGGAAGATGGATGAATCGGTGAGGACAAATAACGTTGTGCATGAAATGGGTGTTCTTGGAAATGTGTTACCTTCTGCAAAAGATTTTGAATGGAGACAGGAAATCATACCCGGCTGGAATCACGTATTGTTTATAAGTGATATCATGGTGCGCAATCCAAGGCAATCGGCTTGAAACACCATAACTCACACGCAGAGCCTCCTTGACCGTTGCGTTCAAATAGGGAAGTTGCTGTAGTGATGTCCACGACGGGATCTTGTCAGTGTCAGGAATAGCTTCGTCCAACTCGTCTCTCAATTTGTCCAAAACATGTGGCTAATCTTTGAAATAAAAGAAAAGTCTCGAGAGATTCCCCGTCAGAGTCTCGGATCCAGCTAGGACGAGAATGCTCATCTCATCGCAAAGCCTGTCCACCATCTTCTCCTCCTGGGGCAAGTTGCTATCGCGCAGAGTGTGGAAAATGGTGCGAGCCGTCTTTTTCTCACCTTCCTGTGCAAGAATCGATTCAACATTCTCCCTTGCAGTGGCCTGCCATCTGAGGTAAAGACCTAAATGTTTATCGATTGCCGAGACAAGAGAAATCGGGCAGCATCTTGGCCAGAGGTGCAAGCCAAGGGAAGTGCATCATCAAAGGACAGCATTGCACCGCCCCAGTGAGTGTCTCCCTCCAGATAACCTCAAAGTCAGCCTCGTCAAGATAATCAGAATCCTTGCCGAAAGCGTACGTTGCAATGATATCCATGGTCAGGGCCATGAATGCGGCATCAAAGCGAAAGACGTCATTCGTTTCAACCAGTCCCGAAAATCTGTCTGAGAGCTTTTGAACCTTTGACATAATCTGGCCCTCAAGCTGAGTGACTGAGCGGGCAGATAAAAAAGCGTTGAGAGGAGCTCGTCGTAGTCGATGGTGATCATGACCGGGAGTTACGAAAATGCTTCCCAGTGTGCCAGTGCATTTTCCCCGCCATTCGTACTTGTCAAGCTTCTTATTGGCAACGTATAGCTCGTCAAAAAAATTCTGGGTCATTTATGTGTACCTTTTTTGGGTTGATTCTGACAATGGGACCTTCTCGGGGGGTTAGTTTGATGTTCGAGTTTTGGATGGGCCGCGTGACTGACCATATTCCTTGTGCATTTCTTGTATCTTCCATATAAATGAGCCTTTTTTGACGATGTCAAAATAGAACTCATACCAGAGGGTCAAGGCACTGATTTTGGAGCCGGGAATATGAGAGAGTGGATGAAGAAAGACCCTCTTTATTCCGCTGATAACGAGTCCAATGATTCCAATGCCGATGAAAAGCATCATGAGGCAAGGCTTGCCACATGATGCTGCGTCCTGTTCCAAGGAGGACCTGGGATGAAATATCGACATTTTTTGGTGTTGAGAATGGCGACGGTAAGAAAATGAGATAATGAACATCAAAATCCATCCTCATAACGGTGCAATGACCAATATATATGCCCAGTTCAAATTCGTGTGTGTTGTCTGTGATCCCTCAAAGAGGAGGCGCGGTGAGGAGGACGAAGATGATGAGGAGCACTGCATGGAATAATCCAAACGCCGCTTTTTGGAGCATCGCATGGTGAAGTTTTCTCAATCTGTAAAGGGGCTCTTATGTTGAGCAATTCTTTTATAAAATCCATCAAGTCTTTCTGATAAGAAAATGCTACTAGCTATTGATGAAAATAACCATTGTTTGAATCAGTCTCTCGATTGTGCTTCTGGGTGAATTGACAGATGCGTATCCAAATGGTACCGAATAATGAGGAGCTGAGATCGGCGCCACAATACACCCGCAGCTCCGACAGAGGGCTTGCATGGGAAAGAGCAGCCACCGGACCTCGGCACAAGCTCGCCGGGGACCAAAGAGACAAAATCCTCACTAGGTAAAGAATCTTTCAGCAAAAGACTCCCTCGAACCTTATCATGAGACTAAGAATTGTCTGAGTAACTGAATTTCTTCTCTCTATTCATCGTCCCTGAATGTATCAAATACGAGAAGGAATGGATAATTCCTGTACCGACTGGCGAGATATGGTTAAACGTGATTGGGGTTGTTAGTATGACATCGATCTGCTGTCTGATTCCTTGTTCAATATTGTGAGAACGTATCAGGAGGTTGAAAGCAAACATGTTTGGTCCGGAAGTCCGGAAACCCACTTGTGACGCAAAATAATCCATCTGCACGGATGAAGACGCTCATTGGGCATCAAATCTGCAAGCTGGTGTGACACATTGCCAATCACGACTGCAGTGAAGCAGAACCCCGCTTGAAGGGTTCTCTTCCCCTCACCATCCGTCGACTCTTGACAGATACACCCAAACACAATATTCCAGCTCAGCTATAACACTGCAACCATCCATGAATCCCGTCTCCAGAACCCGTGGCTTTGTTGGGTCGTTGATTCACTGCATCCCCAATCCGCAAGATGGTTCCCCAACACTCGAGATTCTGCAGCAAGCCGTCATCGTTCTCAATCCCGAAGGCACACACATAGATATCCTAATCAAGCAATATGCCCCTGTCACTTTGGAGGGACTTTGGGAACACCCTGAGCTGGACCTCACCATACTTGGTCCGGGAGAGTTCATGATTCCCGGCTTTGTCGACACTCACAATCATGCTGCCCAATGGGCAATGAGAGGACTTGGACAGAATCTCCATATTCTTGACTGGCTTGAACAGATCACGTTCCCACAAGAAGCTAAATTTTCTGATCCCGTATATGCCGAGCGGGTATATTCGTTGTGCGTGGACGGCTTCCTTCGACAAGGCATCACCACCGCCAGCTACTACGGCTCTGTGCACGGGGAGGCAACCAAGATACTGGCCAATTTGTGTCTCGCAAAGGGTCAAAGGGTATTTGTCGGGAAGTGTAACATGACTCGCAATTCGCCGGACTCGTACAGGGACGCTTCTGTTGAGGAAAGTTTAAGGGTAACGAGGGAATGCATCGATCATATTCGCAGTATCGACCCTAAAGGAGAGCTGGTTAAACACATTCTCACACCGAGGTTTGCCATTTCATGTACCGCAGAGACTCTGGATGGATTAGGAAAGATTGCAAAGGAGAACCCAGACTTGCCTATACAGACGCATTTCAACGAGGCGGAACAAGAAATCCACGCAACGAAGGAGCTGTTTCCAGAATTTGGAGGTTCGGAAGCAGATCTGTATGAGCATTTTGGGCTTTTGGGACCCAGAACCATACTGGCGCATTGCTGTCACATGACAGAATACGAGATGAAGAGAATCAAGGAATTAGAGTGCGGAGTGGCTCATTGCCCGGTGTCTAATATGACTGTCGGCGGCGGGTTTATGGCTGCACCGGTACGGGAATTCATGCGAAGGGGAATCAAGGTAGGACTTGGAACGGATTCGGGCGGTGGGTTCTCGAGCTCCATTCTTGACGCGATGAGACAGGCCATGATTGCTTCTCATGCCAGAGAAAAATTGTCAGAGGGAAAGGACAAAGGGCTAAGCATTGCTGAGGTTTTTTATCTGGCAACATTAGGGGGAGCCGAGGTCTGTGGATTAGGGGAGAAGATTGGAAATTTCGAAATGGGGAAGGAGTTTGATGCTCTGGTGATTGGAACCGTGAATAACCCGGGTATCATGACACCGGTTCAAGATGACGATGATTTGAGGACTGCGTTTGACAAATGGGTCATGACAGGTGACGACCGGAACATCAAAAAAGTTTTTGTCCGGGGAAGATTGGTCAAGAGCGAAGGAACTTTAGGAGCGGCAAGAGTGGAGTTTCCAAACTGACAAGAAGTTGGAAGGTACAAGCAACAAAAATGATATCATCTCACGCTCTTTCCCGTCAGCAATTCCATTTGAACTTTGCATTCTGGAAAATTCTCATTTCCTTTGCATTTCTTCTCAATTTTTGGCAATCATTCCATCACCCGTCAACGGCAAAAGCTCAGATAATCCCCCGTTTCTGCACAACGACGCAAGCAGACTCGCCTCTGACCGCTACCAGCCGTCCCTGTGGACTCCTGGGCCCAACATCAAGGACCTGCCGCTATGCCATGTGCAACAAGCAGCTGTCGTGTTCAGCCGAGACGGCCAGCGTTGTACCGCTTGAACGAAAATCTGGGGAAGCCTGTTCATTGCTCCACTTCGGCCGTCCGGTTGGGAACCTGGGAATTACAACAAGTTCCATTTCGACAATCTACAAGATGTGATTCACAGATGCCGATAGGACGAGGTATTCAGCCGGGATTCCTTTCAGGGTAAATAGATGTGTGGCTGGCAATCGGCGCAAGATAATCAAGTCAATATCACGAGGACCAAAGAAAGCCAGGTAGTATTGTCTTCCAAGCCCGGCAGTCAATATAATTGCCCGAGTGCTTGGATGTAGTTCCCCGCCCCAAATAGATTGTGTGAATGAAACATTGACACGCTTGGGCCGAGCCGTGTATGTTGATTTGACAGCTTTGGTGGGCGGCTAATCAACTTGCCCCAAGTAGGGGAATAACCTCCACACATTGGGTCTGGGGAAAATGTGGGGAATAGTTGTATCAATTACAAGGATCTCGGAGATGACTGACGACGATATGGAAGGAATAGATGAAGGGAGTTGGATGGCAAAGTCCTAGCTGCTACTAAAACGGAGCGAGTCCCTCTTCCGAGAGTTGGCGACTTCGAGCACTCCATTGTGTTTGTCCAGGCTTGTATTCAGACTCATCATGCACACTCAATCCAAGTTGGCGGTTGCCGCAACTGCCCTCTCACTATGTAAGTGAAACGCACCTCTCCTTTCCTCAGAAGAAGCTAACTTGGACAGGGCTCCAACCAGGAGCTGCTCAGAGCTGTAGCGCAGCTCCCTCGAGCGTCACCTACGACTATATCATCGTCGGATCCGGTGCTGGTGGTATTCCCATTGCAGACCGCTTGACCGAGGCTGGTAAGACCGTGTTGCTCATCGAAAAGGGACCTCCATCGACCGGAAGATGGGGCGGAACGATGAAGCCTCAATGGCTCCAAGGAACCAACCTCACCCGCTTCGACGTTCCTGGACTCTGCAATCAAGTCAGTCGCTTACTGTTTCTCCTATCCATCACTTACTGACTCTCTCGAAGATCTGGGCTGACCCCAGTGGTGTCTCTTGTACCGATATCGACCAGATGGCAGGCTGCGTGCTCGGTGGAGGCACTGCTGTCAACTCTGGTCTCTGGTGGAAGCCTCATCCTGAAGATTTCGACTCGTGGAAGTTAGAGGGTTTCAGCTTCAAAGATCTTGCACCCGCAACCGAACGAGTATTCTCGAGAATCCCAGGCACCATCACACCTTCTCAAGACGGAAAGCGTTACCTCACCCAAGGCTTCGATGTGTTTGCTGGCACCCTCCAAAAGGCAGGGTGGGAGTACGTCATCGCCAATTCCAACCCTGAGAAGAAGAACCGCACGGTTGGACACAGCACCTTTATGTATAGCGGTGGAGAAAGAGGTGGCCCGCTCGCTACCTATTTGGTGACTGCAAGTCAACGCAAGACCTTTACTCTTTGGACAAACACAATTGCGAAGCGTGTTGTTCGAACTGGTGCTGATATCACAGGAGTGGAGCTCGAGTGCAATGGTCCTGGAAAATCTGGGGTTGTGTCAGTAACTCCCAAGACCGGCCGTGTCATTTTGGCTGCTGGAGCGTTTGGCACTCCTAAACTCCTCTTCCGAAGCGGTATTGGTCCGACCGACCAGTTGAACATTGTCAAGAACTCACCGGATGGTCCTACCATGATTTCTTCTGATCAGTGGATCAATCTTCCCGTTGGCCAGAATCTTGTCGATCATGTGGGGGTAAGTCTACAATACCCGGGACGGAAGAAGAGCGACAAAATAAAAACATGATGCTGACGTTTTTACAAGACTGACATCGAGATTTCCCACCCTAATGTGGTCTTTTATGACTACTATGGTGCTTGGAACAGGCCGATTACCAGTGATACGCAGATGTATCTCAGTAAGTTTGACAAAACAAAACCGTAGACAACCAATTGCTAACATCTTCATTCAAGACCAGCGTGCCGGTCCCCTAGCACAGGCAGCCCCCAACATCTTTGGAATCGCATGGGATATGGTCAAAGGGTCAGATGGTATCAACCGGCATTTCCACTGGCAAGCCCGCGTCGAAGGCAGTCAACGCAGTTAGTACCTACCTTGAATTCCCTGACATTATGTCGATGAGACAGATCCAGGACTAACACTACTAGCCTCACTCACAATCACTCAATACCTCGGAACTGGTTCCACATCTAGAGGCCGCATGACCATCACTAGACAGCTCAACACCGTCGTCTCGACTCCTCCTTACCTGCGCACTGACGCCGACAAGCAAGCAGTGGTACAAGGTCTTATTAGTCTGCAGAACGCGCTCAAGGATGGTGGTTTCACTTGGATCAATCCGAGGCCTGGTGTCTCGGCTGAGCAATTCGTTAATTCTGTGAGCTTTAATCTGGTTTCCCTAAGATGAGAGTATTTTTGACTAATATCGTGGTATAGATCCCCGCAGTTCCTGGTCGACGTGGTTCTAACCACTGGATTGGTAAGTAGACGATGGTAAATGTATGTTTTTGGGTATCAAGCTGATTTTTCAAACTCAATTTCAGGCACGGCAAAGATTGGCACAGACTCTGGCCTCACGGGCGGTACTGCAGTGGTTGACTTGAACCATAAGGTCTATGGCACTAACAATTTGTTTGTCGTGGGTAAGTTTGAGTGGTCTTACTTCTTTTGGAAATGACACCTGGTTAACCTTTCGACAGATGCAAGCATTATTCCCGCCATGATCACAGCTAACCCATCTGCTGCGATTGTTATTCTGTCGGAGAATGCTGCGGCGAAGATTTTGGCTTTGCAGTGAAGGAGGTTTGGGAACAAACAACATATGTAACTAGGAGGTAACAATAAATATGTAACGGAATATGAACAGGAAGTTTGGCACTTTAGCTCTCTTGATTATTAAGTGATGTCTGGTGTCAAAAGAGGAATGGAGGTACAGACTCGTAGGCCATAATGGAAAGTTGAGTTACTGGTGCCTTTGATATTCTCATATACATAATACAAGATGGTTACTTGTGCTCGATGCTTCAAAAGAAATATGGGCCGAAGCCCGTTGAATAATGAGCTTGGTGACTGGTAACGGCGCTGGCTGCCACTGGCACCTCCGGATTGTTCCTTCTTTTTACTCCCCACATGGGCACTGCATGACATCATCACATGGCATGAATAAACACATTACATACTAATTCTTTGGACGAATGGGCACAAATCAGTTCATAATCATTGAAATAATTCACTCAAAACCAAATCACTATCTACTCATAAACATAACACAAAGGACTGCCCTCCTCTCCAACAGTAGACATCAACTCTGCAATCGTCTTTGGCCCCTCCGCAAGAGCATTATTAATCCCCATATCCAAAATATCCTCCAGAGTTCCATTCCTGCTCGGCGGAGTATCAAAGATGGTAATAGTCCCCGCAATGGCATTGGTCCTAGTTGCAGGATCAAGATTCTGCCATATCCACCAAACACGATCAATCATTCCATGATGAAGATAAAACGCTGGATCACCATTACTGGCGAAGAAATCACCGCCGGGATCACCACCAATGGTGAAATGTCCTGCTGTATGCACACCGAAATATCCAGTGACGAAATCGCCTTGCATACGATTTTGAAAGTCGAGAATGGTGGTATAGTTGGTTAGGAGTTCCAAGGTGTCGATTTCTCTGCTCCATTGGGAACTAACCCAGGAACTGATGTCGCGACGGAGACAACGGGGATGATAGCCAAAGGGACCTTGTGAGTTGTCGGTTTCGATGTTGTCTGCGTCGAGGGACACGGCGAGAAGGCCCATGTTGACTGTTAGGTTGGAGAATGGACCAGATTCTACGCAGCCACCGCCTTCACCGGGGGGGATACAGTCGCGTTCCAAGCCCGTGTTGAGTGCCGCGGTGCAGTTGTGAGGATAAAAGGCGCCGTTACCGCCCATGGAGGTGTCGGAACCGTCAAATATGGGGGAGTTGACGGGGTCGTGGGCGTATTTCCCCCAGTTCCAATAGGGTTGATAGCCGGTGTAGCCGCATTCTTCGCGGAGGGCTTTTTCGTAGGTCCAGGTGAGGTAACGATGCCATGAGAGAAAGTTGGCGGTTCCGTGGATTTCAAAGGTTTGGTTGATGTGGACTGCTACGAAGTCGTCGTAGCGGGTTTTGGCGCCGGGGACTTGGATTGGGTCGTGGATTGAGGGGAGGGTCATGAGACAGTTGACGGCGGCGATGTATTCTTTGCGTTCTGCTGCGGAAAGAGCACCCCTGGGGTATGATGGGTTAGGGGTGGGTTGGGGTTTTTGGGGTGAGGGGGGGGATAGCTTACCATTCACGACGACGGGCGATATTGTTGGAGTTGCATGGTTGACTGAGGTTGTCGAGATCTGCGTGTGCGGTGAGTCTGGAGAGAGCCTCAGCAGCCAGAGCATCTGTGTCTGCGGTGGAAGCTGGAGTGTATGAGCTACGGGGGGCACACTTGGATGCGGAAATAAGGGTACTCCCGGCGAGGGATAAAAGGACTGATGAGGAACGCATCTTGACTGATCAAAGCTGCTGATGATGAAATCAAAACACGGGAGAACCGGCTGACTGGGAAGGATTATATATTCATTTCGTCTACCCCTGACACTTTACGATTCCACGCAACGATATCTTTCACGGCCATGTTCTTTGTCATGATCCTTGATAGAAAAAGACAAGAGAGCTGCAGTCAGATGTGCCCAACAACCAGGTTCGCCGGTTCGCCGGTTCGGGACTTTACACAAGCCACACCAATTCTCTTGTCCTCCTATCAGAGCTTGAGTTATGTCCCAACAGAACGGAGCTAACCATGAAGATGGTGTAGAGAATCCACGGTAGGCTGGTAGCGAGCAATAGTCTAATTCCAAGCCTGGTTCTGAGGTTACATTTTTTCACATTCACGTCGCACAAAGAAAAAAAGAAACATCAAAACTTTTAGTTCCAACAGTCCCCATGGCATAACGTATGTTTGATTTCTCTCTCAACAGGCTAATGTATTGTTGTGGGGAGCTTGTCTTGATGAGGCAAGGCGTATCTCGGTCTCTTAGTACAAAGTCCGCGAAAAGTCATCATCAACGTCACATCAAGCAGTCTTGAAATGAGGGTCCAACCTCGGCAAGGCGTCGTCTATTTTTTTCAACGTCTCGAATTTTGGTTCGTCCGCTTCATTCCGCGTTGCTTGGTTTATTATTCGGTTGCCTGATCCTTGTCCCGAAATTCGGACGCCAAAATGGAACTTATGGAGATGCTGTGCTCGGCATGTTATCTTTGTTGAGCGAAGCGGTATGAGTAAGCCGGATATGCACAACGGCATGAACCTAAGAATCTAACAAGACACGAGTGTGGACTTTGTGGGATTTTCAAGTGGATATATTGTATATGATAGAGGAGTTTTTGTTTGTGGAGTAACGAGATGGAGCGTTTGGTTTTTAGTACAGAATAAATCGTGGAGCAAAACGGAACGAAGGATCCGCTAACCAAGCACTACGACAAAGAGCTAGGAACACGCATACAGTAAATCCACAGCCTTTGAAACGGGGTCGCTTATGCAAAAATGGTTCTTGATTATATCTTGGAATCCGAACTTCCGCGCTCTCCTCTCCTCTTTACCCCACGCGGCCAACGCCTTATTACCTTATCCTTCAAAGAAAGAAATGCTCGGCAACACTTTACCTGTCTCTAGTTCCATTTCATCACGATAGCTGTAGCCTGGAATATTTTCCTTTATTCGGATCTCGGCAAGCCTAGTTGTAGTTGGCAAAGATATCCCACGCTTCAGGATCCACCCTGTGAGAGAAAGACTCGGCAGATGATGGTTGCTAGTAGACCGTTAGAGCTTACTGCGGTGTGAAAACACGAATCGTGCTGTGATATTGTCGTGTCAAGAGGTTGCTCATGTGGGTGTTTTCATATCTCATGACTCGGAAGCGGAGGTTGATGATCAAGTGCATCAATGGTCAATCTTGAGAATTGTGATGCCATTTCTGTTGATTTGAGTTCCACTGGGGACTGTGGGTAAAGTGGTGCACCTGCTTTGCTTTTTGAGAAAATGACTTCGGAATTCGGATGAGGGAAAATAGATGAGTGGAACAGTAACTGGAAATCTCCACCATATGATCGGAAACTGAAATGTTGATGCCCATTTCAACAGGTAAAGGTCTGAAATTCATTGAGGCGCGAGCAGGCTAAACAGGGCAGAGATAAGAAGAGGTCACGCTCACTGTGGGATGATTTCTACAATATAATCACTAAAAGGCTTCAGCAGAGATGACGGGAAGTATAGTGTCCAAAGAAATGTATTCCTCTGTCTCAAGACTTTAAATTCTGCCAGGTTGGCTTTTATACAGCTCTAACATCCTTCAGATAAATCAAGAATAAGGTGTCCCACAGAAGTACCTAGTATACTGCTATATCCTACCAATAATTGGCCTGAGGCAGGTCATCATCTCCCGCCCCTTCTCAATTACCTTCCTGGGTGTTGTCTGCCTGAGTTGTGTCTTGAAGTTGTAGAGCCCTCTCTGCCCTCCCGACTCTATCCTGCCTTTCCTTCTCCAACTCATCCATTAGATTAGCCTTAAAGTTGAGGCGCTCACTCAGGAAAAAACACCGTGCCTCCTCAGGTTGAGCATCCCAAGATGCATTGGTCGAAACTTTGTCCCTCAATAATCTTTTCACTTCGACAAATAACGCTTCGTAAACCTCTCCCAAATCAACTTTACCGACCATATAGACCAAAAACTTGTCTTTATCATCACTCAACACCCCTCTAAACTCGTTCTCAGCCACAGTACGGAAAGACCTCTGCGCTTTCATGATTTTCTCCCTACGGTCTTCCTTGTAGTTATTCAGAGTGAAGGCAACGTCTGGATATAGGTTCTTCTTCTTGTCTTGCAGAAACCCGGTCCAAAGACAAACGGGATTCCCACGTTCGGTCTCTTTCAGTTTGAGAAGTTGCTCGAGATGCCTCTTGCACGGGGCAGACACTTCAAGCTTGCGCTGACTAGTCTTGAGCTTACCAGGGCAGGTTTCTCCAGTTGCCTGGTATGCAGCACTACCTTGAGTGTCAATTACGGGGTGCCGTCTCGAGTCATAATCGTGGCATTCTTGAGGGCGTTCGCATCGAAAATGATAGTTCTTCTCGGTGACAATAAAGCACATGATGATGGGAGAGTTGAGAATCAAAATCAGGGTGGTCTTGCTACGTAAGAAAATGTAGATGATAAGTCAAAAATAAGACAAGGAGAAAGAATTGGTGTCTTGATTTATGTGCATTGAAATGTAGCCATATCGTCGTCTGTTTGCTAGGAATTGTTTTGTCATGTTAACGATGACCAAGTCACCAGACTCTGGATCCATCACATGGCAGGGCAATTGGTGCAAACTAGACACCCAGAAGTATGACCGAAGATTATACACTGTATTATACATCCTCCGCTCCCATAATTGACTTGCTGCTCTCGATGAAACTCTGGTAATATCAAGCACGGGAACACTGTCAACTGAGCCCCCCTTTTCCTGTCACAGCTGTGCCAACTGCCGACGTTAAAGTTGTATTGATCCATGGATAATATATCACAACCAGCAAACCAGACTTTGAAAGGCAATACAGCCCAACAATTGGTGGAGGCATTACAGGCATCCCGGTCTTAGGTGCAGATTAATAAAGAAAAGCCACCAATATAACTTTGGCATTCTCTTGTGAACATAAAGCCCTTTTTGAGTATAAGATACATAGCATCAGGCTGATGGACTTTTCAGATTTCTTTACCTTCATCAATCATCATCACCATCCATAATGCGCTCCCATCTCCTTTTGACAGTCTCCCTCCTGGGCACAACAACAGCCTACACCGACATCCGTCACAAACGCTTCATGATCAAAAACATCGATCCCATAGTGCATCCCGGCCTCTACAAATCTCACATGCATTCCTTCTTCGGCTCCGACGCCGTCACAAAGGATCTCCCCACAACCGCCCAACTCCAACAGGGTTGCCCTTCTGGCGAAAACCCCAACGACCTCTCCGTCTATTGGATTCCTACTCTTTACTATGTCCGCGGCGAGAACGACTACGTCGAAGTGAACCCCGGAATGTTCAGCACATACTATGAAAACATTGACAAGGCTGAAATTCCCTACCCGCAAGACTTTTTTGCCGTTGCAGGTAATGCTTCAGCTAAGACGCAGGCAGACGCAAATGAGAATTTTACTGGACTGACTTGGTGGTCCGTACCTACCTCAATCCTCTACCTACCTGGTATCTAATTGGTATCATACTGACATTGTTCAAGGTGCGAAAACGGCCCCGAGGATCGTCAAAGCCGCAACCGAGCCCTCATGCCCCGCGTAACCTGCTCAGGCAACATCCAAACAATCCTACGGTTCCCCGACTGCGTTCAACCAACCAACATAAAAAACTACGCATACTCCGCCAACAACGGAAACCGCTGTCCCTCAAACATGAAACGAATCCCTCAACTTCGTTTCTCAGTTAGGTATAATGTTCGAAGTCTAATCCCACAAGGATGGAACGGTACTCCCCCACTTAAACTAGCTTGTGGAAATATAGGGGAAGGATATTGTTTTCATGGAGATTTTATTAATGGATGGTTTGATGATGCGCAAAAGAATCTGTTGAAGGCTACTAGTAGGAATACTTGGGTTAGAGTTGATGGGGCTCGAGGACAGGGAAAGGCTGGGAATGGAGGGTGTCAGACTAGGGATGGGGATCCTAATGGGGGGACTAGTGATTATTTGAAGAGTTTGGGGATGATGTAGTGAATATTTTGGGTTTGGGAGATTAATGTGTGTGGAATAGATAATAGGGGAGACTACTGAATTTTGAGTCACAGTTCTAAATTTTATTTTATTTTATTTTCCTTCTTCGAGTCTCTTTTCATGGCCTGTCTTTCTCGGCCTTCCTTCTATTCTAAAATCACTCCCCCAATCTCTCATACACCACTTAAGGTTTATTAGCCCAGTACATGATTATTAATACGCCTTTTTAAAATCGAAAACGCCTATATGTTTTGAAGAAGGCGTGATTTATAGCTAACAGGCGTATTTAGAAATGAAAAGGCCGTTTTAAAATCAAAAAACCCTTATTTGTTTTTTAACAGGCCTGATCTATAAATAAAAGTGTTACAACCTGCACCGAGTTTGGGTACAGACTGCAAGGCAGTACGCCAAAAGGGTAGCTTGACAGGATAATCGAAGGTTGTGGCAAGCGTCTCAGACAGAGGATTCACTGTCAACAACAGGTTGTTCTAACAAAGAGCTACTGAAAGTAGATTGTAGACAAATGAACTGTATATTTCTTGCGTGAGGAATCAGATTCCTCCGGTTGGGGAGTGCTGCGCACTCCCCCTACTTATAGGAAGTTATCTACCATACATTTCTGAAGTACCTTTGTACCCTGCTCGCTCTACTCACTAGTCTTGGCAGCGAGCACAGCGAGCAGCTTCTGATTGGTTAGATGTGAACATGTGGGCTAGCCAAACGATTGGATGAGACTCGTCCTGCGTCTCGAACCACCCTTGTTATTATGCCTGGGGCGTAACACGTTTCCCCTCCTTCTTGGTCTTCGTCCCGAAGACCCTTGACGCTAAGAAATCTTGTCGTAGTGACTGTAGGTTCCCTTCACCCTTTCTCTTCAAGATGCCTGCTAACAAGGTACAAGGGAAATATAAAAAATCGCAGCAGCAATCTTCCACGGAACGTCGCCACATTAACGCTGGTTTTGCTGATTGTTTCGGTTTCGTCATGCCTGTCAATTGTTCTCGTTGTGAACAAAGGAGGCTTCCTGAATGTAAGCTTTCTGGTCGCAGTTCTGCTTGCCAGAATTGTCTTGCAGCCGGTCGCTCATCTTCCTGCAATGCCCTTGGGGATTCCACTTCAGTCCTTCGTGGGATGTTAGATGAAAGCGTCGCCTTGATCGAGAACGGGAGGCTACAGTTTCAGTATTAAGGGAGGATACTGCAAAGCTTGCTCGTCTGGAGGAACAGTCGCGTGCTCTGGGAAAGAAGGCCGAGGAAGCCTTCCTTCGAGAGGTTTCCTTGTTGTGGGAAGGTGAGGCGGAAGAGCCTGCAGGGTCCGCCGTCACTAATCAGAGAGCGGAGTTCCAAGTCTCAGAGGGCGATCATCTCCCGTCGTTCTTTGGGGACGTTGATAACCCTGATTGGCTGTCTTTCGCAGATGTTGACTGGTCGGTGTTGGATTCAAGTCTGACGGTCCAGGTCGGTCTGGATTCTGTCGGTGAAACTGCTGGAGCTTCTCCGGGCAGTTCAGAAAATCGGCAGGTTCCCACGAGTTAGACTCTGGTCCGTAATCCAACCATTTGATGAGGTACTGGAGTTCGTTGTTGCTAATCCGTGAATCCAGGATATCTTCAACGTCAAATTCTTCTTCGTCGTCGACCACCTCGAGTCGCGTCTCGAGTTTTGCTTTCTTTGGTGCTGGTTCAAGCAGGGAAATGTGAAATACTTTTGTCCGTACTCGCATGGAACTGGGGAGGGTAAGTTCGTAGTTGGATGTTGAAATATTTTTCTTGATCTTGAACGGTCCGATTTTCTTGAAATCCAGCCTCTTGCTTGGTCGTTTCATGTGAAGGTTGCGTGTAAGAAACGCTTTATCTCCCTCCTCGAGGGGAGGTCCCTTGACCCTGTGCTTGTCGTAGTGGACACGCATCTGTTCCCTGAGAAGACGTCCTGCGCGGATTGCTGCTCGGGGTACCTTTGCTGCTGGTCTCTGTCGTAGTTGTGGCTGGAATCCATAATTGGCAAAGAAGGGTGAGACATTCGTCGTCTCGGTGCTGCTCGAGTTGTACGCTAGCTGATCGGTTGGCAACAGGTCAACCCAGTTGTCCTGTTCAAAGTTGACGTAGCACCGAAGGTACTGCTCAATGGCTTGGTTAAGCCGTTCGGTCTGTCCATCTGTCTGGGGGTGGAACGCTGTCGAGAGCTTTGACTTGACGTCTAGTCGTTTCATCAGGGCTTGCCAAAACTTAGAGGTGAAGAGCTTGTCTCTGTCTGAAATGATGTCGTCTGGCAACCCGTGCTGGCTCACGATTTTTCGTTCGAAGAGGTAGGCAAGTTGTTCTGCTGTAGTGGTTTCTCTGAAAGGAATGAAGTATGCCCACTTGGTGAGCCTGTCAACCACTACCCAGATGGAGTCGTACTTGGTGTTGGTCCCATCTGGTACCGTTGAGCTGGGGAGCTTGGTGATGAAATCCATGGAGATGGATCCCCATGCTCGCTCTGGTGTAGGGAGAGGTTCGAGAAGTCCATAGGGTTTGTGTCTTGCTGCTTTGCTCTTGATGCATATCTCACATTCTCTTACCATTTCCTCCACGATCTTCTTCATCCCTGGAAATGCGTAGTGTTGTTGTACGCGTTTGAGCGTCTTCCTGATTCCTGGGTGTCCTCCGAGTTTGTTACTGTGGAGTTTCGTGACACACGCTCGTCTCTTGTCTGTTGGTACGTAGGCCTTGTCGTTGTACCATACTGGGTCATTGTCATCGGGCCCGGCCCGTAGACCTAGTTCTTGTATCTCATCGTCGTTGATGTCTTGTCGTTTGGCCTGAAATTCATAATCTCCCCGCTCGGTATGGTAGGTCCTTGCGTAGTCTTCCCAAATCTGGGTTGCGTGTTCCAGCATTCCGTCCTTTTCCTTGAAGAGGGGGGCTGCGTCGATCTTTTCGTTACCATTGTGGTCTGGTCTCCTGCTGAGTGCGTCGGCTCTAGCGTTCTCTTTTCCTTTGATATAGTGGATGCGGAAGTTGAAGGGGGCAAGGAATTCTGCCCATCGTACTTGTCTTGGACTCAGTTCCTTCGTGACGAAGTACTTCAAGTTCCGGTGGTCCGTGAACACATCCACTGATTCCTCAGTCCCACTGAGATATGGTCTCCACTCGTCGAATGCCTCGATGATGGCCATGAGTTCCTTGTCATGGATCGGGTAGTTGAGTGCTGGTCCAGAAATCTTCTTTGAAACGAATCCTATTGGGTGTCGGCCATCGTCAAAATACTGATAAAGCTCTGCTCCAACGGCAAAATCTGACGCATCGGTCTCGACGTAAAATGGTCTCCTGAAATCTGGCATTCGTAACACGGGTTCGCTGCTGATAGCGTCCTTAAGTTGGTCGAAGGCATCTTGCTGTTTTTGTTTCCACTCGAATGGTGA
>MU865483.1:0-45256 GCA_033297215.1 Podospora fimiseda | reverse complement strand
TGAGGAGGGGAGGTGAGGAGGGGAGGTGAGGAGGGGAGGTGAGGAGGGGAGGTGAGGAGGGGAGGTGAGGAGGGGAGGTGAGGAGGGGAGGTGAGGAGGGGAGGTGAGGAGGGGAGGTGAGGAGGGGAGGTGAGGAGGGGAGGTGAGGAGGGGAGGTGAGGAGGGGAGGTGAGCAGGGAAGGTGAGGATACTGGTGTATCTCGGAATGGGTGAGGGTTGGGGTGGGGAAGGGTGTGAAATGTGAAGTAAGGAAATGTGGTAGGCAGTTAATGATGATGGAATACTTTGGGACTGGAGAAGCCTGCTGGGCAGGCTACTGAGGGCAGTCAAAACTGTGATAGAACGGGAGGGGAGAAAACTTGTTCATGTGTGAAGTCGGGAATGGATCGAATGCTGATGCAAATGCCCACTTGTGACAAAATATTTGCCAACTTGGCGATGATGCTCGGTTTTGGTAAAGTGCTTGGAAAAAAGGCAGCAAGGAGTGAAATGGAAGAGGACTCAGCGATGTGATTTGTGATTGTGTAATGTGGTTCGCCAATGACCCTACTAGAGCGTGCCGTGATCATGGAATGAGGCTTGGAGGCATAAAGATAGTAATTTGAGGTGTCATGGTGGATTATAAGAATAGAGTTGGCATTGAATGATTGAATGAAAAGAGTAAGGCACCCAAGACGAAACGGTCCCTTATGTAAAGCAGACAACAAAACAGGACAGGTAAGAAGTTAAGCATCTTAATGCTCTCGAAATGATCCAAGAATAGAAATTTTATGCAGTGTGCACAGACGAGAATCCCGGCTGTTCATAAAATGGAACGTCCGTTTCCCTTTCGGGACAGATTTGACGGGCACCGAAGCACCGTGTCCCTGTTTGGAATTTGTTTGTATTGAGGATGGTCTAGAATCTGCAGTGAAAATTGGTTTCAAAAGAAGCAATTTCGGTCGAGGAAGCAGCGAGTGTTTAACCATCTCCCGTGCATATGCCATGTGGACCTGTACGCGTCGCCCTGCCGCCTTGCACCTCCTTGGGTAGCATTCCAAGTGAATCTAAGTGAAAGTTTTGTTCATGGAAAAAAGCAAAGAAAAGGTGTGGAAAGTTTTAACCACGGGCTTTAACCGTCCGATGTGCAGCTGTCAAGCCGGCAAATATAGATATTTTCATACGTTGCAGCATTCGGCATGGGCTTCCAAGAATAACATCTCTATTCATACCCAATTTTATCTGAGCCATATACACACAGGAAAAAAAAGAGCGATTGCACATTGCACTTCAACTCCCTCGACACATTATCGTCATATCCATGAGCTTTGACACACACACACACAAGAATCTTTACCCACTCGCCCAGTTGCCAATCGAGCCATTTGGGGACTGAATGCTACCATAACTCCTTCTCCAACTTCCACATTGGGGTTTCTCCCAAGACTGGCCTATCAAAGCGGTGCTGTCTGGCCTATTGCTTGGAATTTCATATCAGACATGAAGTCGGGATGCATCACGCATTTCATCGGACTCGGCTCCGGTTCACAGCTTGAGTGACAAGGCAAACAGTTAGTTGCTCGCGATATACCAATGAGAGGATTATCACGGACTCACTCAACATTGTTTACATGGCATGCGGTTGGTAAGACCACTCTTCCTTGGCTTCCTTAGGAAGGTCAAAGGTCTGGGCATCAATCGATCCTCGGCTTACAGAAGAGACGCTTTGTCTGGATCGATGGCCGCGAAGGCCGTCCGAATTGGGAGAATCTCGTTGGTCTCGGCGACCCGAATCGTGCGATGCATCGCTTGGCCTCTCTCGCGATGTCCCACTACGGCCCTGTGCAGAAGCTCCGGAGCCTGAGCCGGACCCGGAGCCTCTTGACAATGTGGGTCTCTTGTTGGTTGACGGCTCTCGGGTATGCATTGGGAGCTTCGGCGTCGGTGGCATTGCCGGCAGGGGCGTAGTATCGTAGTAGGTATTGTTGATCTGGAATGCAACCGGCGGGCCGTCCTGGTTGCTGCTCGTGGAGCCTCGACGGCTGCTCGCACGGCCATGCTGAGGCACTGCCAGTGGGGGTCCATGGGCGAGATGGCTGCCGGGAGGGTCTTGTTGGCTGCGGTAACTTGCCACAGACCTTAATGAGTTGGAACGGCTGGGCAATTTTGACCGAGCGGTGTAGTTGGATCGAACCGAATTGGGTCTCCCACCGTAGATGGATTCGCCGCCATCGTGATCATACGGCTTGATGGGATCCCACGACGCCTGGCTATCCCAACGCTTGAGGTCGTAGGACGAACTGGCGGTGGAAGTGGAATGATAGATTGGACTCGGTGTCTCGAGCTGGGGTTGCTTCGGATGCCAGGTCGCGGGCTTGTCATTGTCGCTGATGGACGGCTTGCCGTACTTCCTCCGCAGGCAGCCGTAAACACTCACGAGAATGACAACGGGAATCCAGCCAAAACAAACCACCAGAGCAATCAGGAGCACAGTGGTGCCAGGATTGCCGTGCCACTCGTACCCCATGTTTGCGTTGTTCACGGCAGAGGACGTCGAAGGAGAGAGAACAACAAGGGAGTTGAGATGCTGCTGCTGCTGCCATCTTGGTCAACAGCCATGAATCATTGATCTGTTAGGGGATCCATCGGACACGAGAAGTAAAGTTTGTGATGCCCGAGGACATGACGAGAAGCGCGAAGCCATTTCTTCAATGTCAAACTGTATTTCTTTATTTTTTATGGAAACCTGATGGATATGTCAATTATTAATTTTACTGCTAGATACTCATGATACTCAGAGTAGACCCATGAATTCCCAGGACTGAGACTCACTGAGACATTCTGTTCTTTTGATGAGAATTGTCTCTTGATAGAAAATCCATGACGAATGACGATGGTGGTGAATGAGATAAATTCGAGACTGCAAAAGCTTTTTAGGTGGAGCGTCACAGTATTTCTGGATGCTTTCCGGAAGCACTTGCCGTTGTCGACGTTAAAATACATCATGTCTGCATCGATTGCAGATGTTGGCGACTGCCAGTGGATACCTGGGCACTCTGGGGTCCTTCGGACCTGCCAAGAAGACCCACGATGGCTTCGGACGAGACCGCGCCAAGTCCAGATCGCTTCCACATAGTGTGGGGAAGCCCTAACCCGCTTTTGGGTTTGGCGGAGGTTGAATTTGCGATTTTACTCAATGCTTGCTCGTTCGCTGCTTCACCACTGTTTGTTTTCCTGGAAAGCATGACAAACTAGACAAAACTAAGCAATCCATCCAATATCGGCAAATTGCAAACCAGAAGAGTTACCCGGTTTTTGAGTTCCTTTCGAGTTCCCGTGTGTTTGGTTTTAAATTGATTTTTTGAGCCTCAACAGGTCAAAACAACGACACTTCTTCAAATTACGCCGCTTGGCAGAATTTTGGTTGGGTCAACATGTGATGAAACTCAACCACATCTCGGTGATGTGCGGTCACAGACAGCCACACTCAACCCAACCACAATTCTCGGCTTGTCGGCCCTCTGATTTTGTGGTGGGCAGACGTGATCAGAAAGAAACTGCATAATGCGGGGTCTTCTGACCCTGACCCTGAACGAGCAGCCTTCATCCCATCATCCGAATTCCGACATATCCATTCCCCCAGCGAAGATTGTGGGGTTGAAACTTGGCAGGCGTTTCCCCATGGGCACCCCGGAATGTCGTTTAGTCTTGGTGATGCTTGATGTTGGTCGAGAAATATCTTTGGAGAAGAGATACGAACCGTGTGGTGTGCGGCTCCTCGGATCGGCTTGGAAAGTTGGATACCTATCCTGCCCTCGAAAAACTTCAACAAAACCTGGTTTTCCATGCGCGCAAATCAGTCACCAGGCCATACATCACACCGTCCACTCTGGAGATATGTTGCATTCGGCGTATGTCCTCCGTTGGACCCGGCCACCGCCCCTGTTCACAATCCGGCAACCTTAATCGTTCATCCATCGGCTCCACGATTTCTCAGTCCGTGCAAGTAGCACAAGGGTGACATCGTCCAAGGTCTTTGACGGTTTGGGTTCCGTCGCCGGGCGCCGTGTTGATGGTGTGGACGTTGAGATCTGGGGACCATCCACTCCCCGCCAGCGTCTCTTTGACCATTCATGTGGTGGCATGACGGTCAGTCAACAAGCGACATGAGCTTCGACGCCCTTTCTTTCCTCGGCCTATGGCGGCCCCAGCTCGCTCGTGCGTTCACGGCCCGCGAGCCGCTTCTCATGGGGAACAATACCATCTCGCTGTGGCGAGACGACCGGGCTGAGAGCTGGATGGATCATGTTTCCGTGAAGCCGCAGGCAATTTGGCCAAGAAAAGGAAATTGGCCCAACATGGAACGAGGGAGAGAGAAGGTGTAGATGACTCTCTATATAAGTCGCCATCCCCTATCCTCGACGAGAGTTTTTGATTCCGCAACCCTCGCCTCAAAGCACGCCTTGTCATTCCTTAAGTCAAGACACCGGTTCCTTCCACAATCAACATGTACGCCAAGTTCGCTACCCTCGCCGCCCTCGTGGCTGGCGCCACTGCCCAGCAGGTGTGCTCTCTCACCACTGAGAGGCATCCTTCCCTCACCTGGCAGAGGTGCTCTGCTGGCGGCACTTGCACCAACGTGGCTGGTTCCGTTACTCTCGACTCCAACTGGCGCTGGACTCACACCACGAGCGGCTCTACCAACTGCTACTCTGGCAGCTCCTGGGACACTACTCTCTGCGCTGATGGCAAGGCTTGCGCCACCAACTGCTGCGTTGACGGTGCCGACTATTCTAGCACCTATGGTATCACCACCAGCGGCAACTCCCTGAGCCTCAAGTTCGTCACCAAGGGCCAACACTCCACCAACGTTGGCTCCCGTACCTACCTCATGGAGTCCGCCACCAAGTACCAGGGCTTCAAGCTCCTCGGCAACGAGTTCACTTTCGATGTCGATGTCTCCAACATTGGCTGCGGTCTTAACGGTGCTCTCTACTTCGTCTCCATGGACCTCGATGGTGGTCTTGCCAAGTACTCTGGCAATAAGGCTGGTGCCAAGTATGGTACCGGTTACTGCGATGCTCAGTGCCCCCGCGACATCAAGTTTATCAACGGCGAGGCCAACGTTGAGGGATGGAACCCCTCTGATACCGACCCCAACGGCGGTACTGGCCGCTGGGGTACTTGCTGCTCTGAGATGGATATCTGGGAGGCAAACAGCATGGCCACTGCCTTCACCCCTCACCCCTGCACCATCCTCGGCCAGGAGAGATGCGAGGGCAATGCTTGCGGTGGTACCTACAGCAACGACCGCTATGGCGGCTGGTGCGATCCCGATGGATGCGACTTCAACGCCTACCGCATGGGCAACAAGTCCTTCTACGGCCGCGGCGCCGACAAGACTGTCGACACCACCAAGAAGATGACCGTCGTCACCCAGTTCCTCAAGGATGCCGCTGGCAACCTCTCCGAGATCAAGCGTTTCTACGTCCAGAACGGACAAATCATCCCCAACTCCGTCTCCTCCATCCCTGGCATCCCCGACCAGAACTCCATCACCGATGCTTGGTGCGACATCCAGAAGGAGGTCTTTGGCGATCTCGATGACCACAAGCGCAAGGGCGGTCTCCCTCAGATGGGTAAGGCCCTCGAGGACGACATGGTCCTCGTCATGTCCATCTGGGACGACCACCACTCCAACATGCTTTGGCTCGACTCCACCTACCCCGTCGATGCCGCTGGCAGACCCGGTGCCGAGCGTGGCGCCTGCCCCACCACCGGCGGTGTCCCTGCCGACGTCGAGGCCCAGGTTCCCAACTCCAACGTTGTCTTCTCCAACATCCGCTTCGGCCCCATCAACTCTACCGTCCCCGGCCTTGGCAACACCCAGCCCCAGCCTCCCGTCTCCTCCAGCGTCCCCGGCACCACCACTCAACCTCCCGTCTCCACCCGCACCACCACCGCTTCCACCACCACCAGCGCCGTTTCTGGCACCGTTCCCCGCTGGGGACAGTGCGGTGGCCAGGGCTACACTGGACCCACCGTCTGCGTTGCTCCCTACACTTGCACTGCCCAGAACCAGTGGTATTCTCAGTGCCTGTAAATCCTTCTTTAAAAAGGATTGAAATGATAGAATGATGTAATGAGAAGAGTTGTACATAACGCATTGCTTCACTCGTCGGGAACTTGTATATAGTTTTTTCTTGCATGGGATGAGGGGCGGTTTAGCATCAGTTTGCATATAGTTTCTTTTTTATTATTTTTGCCCCCTTTTTTTTATCCTAGGTACATAAATTTGATGCATTTGTAAAAAAAAAATTGGTTCCTTTTTTGAACATGACACGAAGATGTAGTAGTGGTGATATTTAGAGATGAGAAATGCCCAAGGATAAACAGAGGTAAACTTAAGGGGTGAATGCGATATGAAGTACCTATGCCTCAAAAGTGGGATGAACTCAGGGTCTGACACGCAGCAGCCTTGTGAACAGCCACTCAAGTTCCCCGACATATGTCAGATATCTTTCAGATAACATAGAATTTCCTGTTGATTTTGCGTATCTCATGTATGCGGGGCTGAAGGATCTGACCAACAAAGTGTTCCCCTATTTCTAAATAACAGTTATTTCGCCAGCAAAATAAGACGCCTGTCTTTGGCAAGACTCGCATGTTCATCCACAAAGAGGTCGATGTTGCCAAGATATCTGACTTGTTTTTCATCACATAGGGTTAAATTCAACTTGAAGAACATTTACAGGCTTGCTGCTGTGGATTCGGCTGATGATACAACCACTACTGCTGTCCATTCGCTCTCCTGTTACCACCACATATCGTCATCACGGGTGTTATCTCGCTCCAAATTACCGAGTCCCAAGTCATGACGGAAATCGTAACTGCTTCGTTAGGCATGGTTTTAAATATTTTCATTCCATTAATAAGAAAAGACGTAAGACACTCTTCTATCCCCCTCTCCTCCCCCGTCTTCTCGTGAACAGTCTCGCTTACTGTTGCCTTGCAACTTTTTACCAACTCGGGACTCCATACATTGGTCCATGAAGAACCGACCCTTACCCTATGTAAACTTTGACATTTACCTCATAGCTTAAACACATAGTGTGTCCATGCGCCCATGCGCCCATGCGCCCCCTGTTCTGGATAAGTTTTGAGATTTGCCAAAACCCGACGTCGACATTGAGTAAGGTCTGGCACCCGAAACAAATATCTATGCAGCTTGGTGCTTGCTTATTTTGTTTGGCTGGCCGCGACGCTTGGTCGGCCACAGTGTCGAAGCCAAAGAAAAGAAATTCGGGTCACGTCCCCAAAACCACACAGCTCGACATTGATCAAGGAGTTTGTGAAACGTCCGTCTCCATTCAATACCAGTTCGCTGTTAAATGCAATTCACTATCGGTACGTGGTTTGAAGATTGCTTCATTACCTTCAATCAACACAAATAAAAAACAAAGTCTTCAGATTTGCCCACCCCTTTGTATCATTCGACTAACATCAGCATCTGCCCAGCGCAAATCCTGACTTGACTGTTGAGCATGCATCCGCGGGTGAGGCTGACCCATCGGGGCATACTGGGATTGTTGAACCTGTGATTCCGGCAATGCAGGACGAGAAATCAACATGTGTTGATTCTGGGTTGGCGTCGAGCGCCTCATCTCTTTTCTCTGACGCAGGTCTTCGACCACTGGCCCCGATATCATCTCAAAGCTCTCCAGAAGCATCAATGCGTTTTGCCATCTTTGTCCATATCGCTTTAAAGTGGCACTTGTTTTCTCGAGGCACCGGATGCTTCTATCCAAGTGATCGTCAGGGGCAACTCCAAATCGTTGAGGTAATGGAGCAGGAAAAATTCCGGGCGCCGTCCGAGGAACTTGTATTGGTAACCCGTTCAGAAGAGAGTCAGCAGCGTCACGGAGAACAGCGACGAATTGAGATCCCATAAAAAACACTTTTAGAACGTCGTGGTACGTATAAAACGCGGCGTTGGTCGAAGCATGTGCCACGCCAAAAATCCCATCAATGTAGTCAATGACGTGCTCAAAGATCAGCAGTCTTTGGTAGTCTGTGAGGTTCGGTGCCCCAGCACTCGGTGCAATGCAGAAGACATAGCTATAGTGTAATTCGAGCTCAAACATTTCCCGAATGCTTGCAGAGAGTTTTGATGAAAGCGAGTCATTCCATTGCCGCATGGCAAAACACTTTTGCCAAATGTATGACAGGGAATCGGGCACCACGTCGTTTGGATCACACTGGAAGAGCCGTTGGTACCAGGCCGACTGCAACTGACGCAACTTGAACAGCGGGACAGATGGGTCTGGTGGTCTTTGTGGGTCTATGGAACCGTCACTCAGGGGCGGGCTCTTGGGGAGACCGACAGACACAGCTTCGTCGTAAAAAGCGAAAGCGCGGGCATGAACCATACTAATTGCTCTGTCCAAGGCGTATACGCAGTAGAATAATCTGCGGCGGGCATCCAGCACCTTTTTCTCGGCCCAGGCCGGGTCTTTGTGGAAGCCGAGATCGATGACAGAGCGGCAAGTGAATCCGATCAAATGCCAGCTGTCAAAATGAACGGGGTCGAGCATCGAATACAAAGTGAGCAGAGTCAATGACTGAATTTGGCTGGTGTATCCTGGCGTGAGGGCTCGGTCAGCGTGGGTCAGAGCTCTGGCCACAAACTCAACTCCGTTGAGATAGTGGTCGTCGTCCTTGCTTTGACTCTGAGCCGTCGAGCCAATTGCCAAGACCATCCAAAACATCCAGTACTCCCAACTTCTCAAGTCTTCGGGCTCATCGGCGTACATGCGGTTGACGAGTCTTCGTATTGTAACGGCTTCAAAGAGAGGATACAGTGAAAGGATGTTGGCTTCGTAGAACTCGACGATTTGATCGATCATTGACCTTGCTGGTAGTTCCTCCTCGGTGTCCTTGGGCTCCGGGACCGGGTCATTTGCTGACGCGGCCAAGACTAGCCGTGCAAAGGTCATATTGGCAGTCTCGGGTTCAAAGTCGCGGGTCGTGGCATTGATAGATCTGTTAGGAACGTCAGCAAGGGTTGCAGGGAAGGGCGAAGATGACAGGGACAGCGTACAGAGTGCCAAAATCGGAGACCAGTGCGTTGACATCAGAGTTCTCTCTGGTGCGCGCCTCTTTGCGACGGATCATGAGTGTGAGTTCATCAAGGGAGTCTCTGCGTCCGGAGTTGTGAGTGCTTGGGAGCGCCGAAGGTGGTACATCTGGGTCGTGAAAGGCAACAGAGGCCTTTCTGAGCCGAGCATGTTTCAACCTCCGTTCTAGCTTTTCTACTCTGAGCTCCAGGGCAGCCACATAGCTTCGTTCCTTTCCCCTAGCAAACTGGTCATTCGCAGCCGAGCATTCATTCTCACGACCGGCTTTTTCGCAAGCCGTGCATGCCGGAAGCTTGCCATCACACTACATTCAGAGCGTTAGCCGGATCTTATATGTGCCACTTTTTGATATTATTTACCTTGACTTTAGCAGAGCGACCTGTCGATAGCAGGTGAAGAATCAGCATTACTAATCTGGTCACAGTACGAAACAGGGAAGAAATACGTACATCTTGAACACGCTGACACCGGACGGCTAACGCGAAGTAGAGGGTTGTCGCAGAAACTAGAACGAGGCATTGGAGAAGGCAAGCAAGTTGATGTCAATGATATTGGCAGGGTGACAATAGTAGTAGATGATCGACGATGCAAGTAACAGAACGACAGGGAAGTGGGGGTGTGACAATATCAATCCGAGAGGGTCTGGAAGGGTCGCCTGCGTGATGTTGTTCAAGTATCCGTACCGTACACCGTCACCGTGTCGGGAATGCGTTCAAGGGAGAGATTTGTTGTCGTTGTCGTTGTCAATATGGAGGCAAAAAATATTCCGGCAAATATGAACTATCAATAATTGTACATGTACATGCTCGGTTTGGAGATGGAGATGATGGAACACCAAGGCCAAAAGCAGGTTGTAAACTTGGGGCCAGTTTCACATTTTGGCCCAAGTTTTGAGCAGGGGACGCAGCTGTCGCTGTCAGAATCTCATGGTCGGCCCCCAAAGCGGGAAAAGGCGGGGCATAAGGTGGGGTAGATATAACATGTGCAATGTGCATGTCAAGCAGGAACAGCAGCCTGCGCAAGTTGGATCTCTGGTTAATCTGCCCCTCCTCATTCTACATTCTCCATTCTTACAGAATACATAGTAACGTCTTGTTGTGATCTCGATGAGCAAAAGGCATTCGGCAATTCCAAATTCCATGGAAAGAAATTAAAGAAGCAAATGGAAGTTTGGAAAGAGCCAAAATGGAATTGACTTTTTGACGGCGTGAACTGTCAGGCAACCTTTTAATCCACAAAAGGCCCCACATGGCGCACCATCAAGGTCCCTTGCTTGCAGTCTGTGAACCACCAGTGCCACCTCACCTGTTGTTCCCGGTCATCACTCATTCAAATAATTTCATGACATTTTTTGAAAATTGAGAAATGTCACAAGCAACTCTCGAATGATTCCATCGAATGAGAATGAATGAGAATCACATTCAGTATTGGGGACATTGGGAGTCGGGACGCGGGGTAATTCGTACAAGCATCATAATCCCTGTCGCCAATCCCATTGTGCATCATCCGAGTCCACGTCGAGTCTTTGCGCCTTGATTATGACATTTGAACAATCTCGATGATAAATTTCCCGATTTCATCCAAAGCGATAGCAGTATAATAAACCACCACTGTACTATTGGTGTCTTGCAAGATCTCAACAAAGTCCAACGCCGCACCGATTTGGTGACAGGGATGTGCCGTTTTCGCAGGTCACTACGAATCGGGGGGAGGAGCTTTCGATGGAGCAGCGCAACATGACCCCTTGGGTCTGGCGGGGCCAGCCAAGGATTGAGAAACTGCCCTTTGAGAGTCCCGTCTTCAAGGCTCGGGCCTCGTTCCCATCGTCGTCAACTGCAACTAAACCGACAAATTCCAAAGCAACTTTTTATCATCATCTACTCCGTAAACCTTATTCCAACTCGCTACAGCTCTGTCATATAGCAAAATTGCCCTTGTTCAACTTTGTTTTTTTATTGTATCGTCGTTGTTCGTGTCGTTGATCTCCATCTCGCTCCCTGCAAAACGAAAACTGCGGATACGCTAGGTGGGGACCCCTCTATCTCGCACCAGCGGCACCACCGAGCGGGCTGCCCGTCATCCCATCTCCTCCGGTCCTTCTTCATAATACTACTCTATATATCTCAAGTCTTGTACACGTTGCGCCTCCAGCCCTACGAACCGCCGGCTCAGATCGAGTGAGAGAGGCGAGATCCGAGCGGTCTCGACTCGCCCATGGACGCTGCGGATGTCCTGCGGCAGGGCCTGGGCTCGCTGGCCCCGAGAGTGCCTCAACACCAGCTGTTCTACTATCAGCGACCTGCGCCTGTCAAGTATCAGTACGCCCGTGGGCTGAACCCTCGAGAAGAGGCAGATAGCGACGCGTCCAATCGCATTGCCCATACCCTCACGGCCTGCTGCAGATGTCGCCAGGTAAGCATTTTCCCGGGGATCCCTGTGATGCATCTAGCCTTGGTTGTCTCTCACCCGGAATGCTGTGCCATATATGAACTGACAAGGTGAGAAATTCAGAGAAAGACGAGATGTGACCCCTCCCTCCCGCGATGTACGCCTTGTGACCGAGCCGGGTCCGTCTGCGAGTACTTTGATACGGCAAGGGGCCGAAAGATGAACCGCTCTTATGTCGTCGATCTCCAAAAAAAAGTTCGCATGCTTGAGGAGGAGCTGTCGCAGTTCACCGAGGAGGAAGGCGAGTACCCGCACAGCTTTGAGGAAATGATGCGCCCCGGCGGACTGGTTCGATTGGATGACAGTGAGGAGACAGCGCGCTATCTCGGACCAAGCAGTGGCATCGCCATGACGCGCCTGCTTATGGAGGAGGCCAAGCGCTTTACAGAGACACAGCGAATCTCGGATCTCATTCCCAAGCTGAACGAGAGAAGACGCGCTCAGAGAGATCGCATGCAAAGCGTTATTGCGGGAAGCATTAGTGCGCCATCCGGAAAGAGATACCCGCAGAACAGTGATATCCCAGCTCCTAGGCTGCTGGACAGGCAAGTTGTCGATAAGTTCGTTCAAGCATATCACGAAAAGGGTGAGATTCACTCCTAAAGACATGACAGCCTTGCCTTTTCGCTAACAGTTGCGTGCAGTCCAAATTTTCGCACCTGTGCTGCATGAGCAAACCTTTGCTCAAGATCTCGATGCCGTCTATGCTGGAGATCAAGAACCCTATAAACTGTTTGTGGTTAACATTGTTCTGGCCATAAGTATACAGAAAATGGGCAGAAATTACCAGGGCCTGGCGAAGAGCTACTTTCTCAGCGCCATGCAACATTTCGAGGATGTTATTCGACCCAAGGATCTTAAAACTCTGCAGTGTCTATGTTTGATCACTCAGTACTCATTGCTCACTCCCATTCGGACTGCGGTATACTATGTCGTTGGGCTTGCAACAAGAATATGTCAGCAGCTGGGACTTAACGACGAGAGAGCAATCAACGTTGGCGCTGAGGATGCGCCGACACTCGACATGAGGAGAAGGCTTAGCTGGATCGTTACGTGTCACGAGTACGGGCTTGCCCACGTTATGGGAAGACCTAATGGCTTTGCAAAGTGCAACGATTCCATGAACGTCAAGTTCTTTGAGGCAGTTGCAGATTCTCACATCACCCCGGAAGCCACCCCTGAATCACTTCGCCAAGCCCCTCCTTGCCCAAACAAGCTCGTCGCCATCCACTTTTGCAAAATGCGCATCTTGCAAGCAGAGATTCGCCGTGTCCTCTACGAGAAAAAGCGCGACGAACCCACCCACGACCGCCATCCCTGGTTTTCTGAGATGGAACAAAAGATGGAAAAGTGGCGGGACGATTGCCCATCACAGCCTCTTTGGTGCAATCATTGGTTTAAAGCCCGCTACGAGACCATGGTGGTTTTTCTCTATCGGCCTTCTTTCCAAGTGCCAAAGCCCAGCAGCGAGGCGGCAATAAAATGTTTTGATGGAGCAGAACGCATCATCACCATGTCGTCCAAACTGGTGGATACAGGCGTGGTAGATGTCACCTGGGTGTTTTTACTTACCATTTACACAGCGCTCAACTCTCTTCTATGGAGCGTCTCGTACCCGGAAGTGCGCGCCAAACATGACCAGCAAAAGGCGGAAAGACTGGTCGAGGAGGGCTTGGATATCATAACAAGGAGCCAGCAATGCGGTGAAGAACAGCAGTGGCCCGGTGTTGAGTCGGCGGTCGAGTTGTACGTAGTGCTCTCAAAGGCATGCTTGCAAAGCTATGATGCACAACAGAGCTCTTCAGTACCAACTGCCACATTCAACACCCCGTTGCCATTCGGTGACCACGGCTCACCGGAGTCCGAAGTTTCGTCTCAGCATGGACACCAACCGAACTCGACGGCATCATTTTTCGGGCAGCAAGCCTCGCCGTTTGGTTATGTTGTGGAGCCTTACAATTCGTTCGACAATGGATCGCCCTTCACCCATCAACCTTCGTTTCGCTCCAATTCAATATTTGGCAGCACAAGCGCAGATCCCTATGGTCGCAGGTTTTCCCAGTTTGCGCCTGATTCGGTTCAGCAAAACGATGCTTCCGGTAGCCATCAGCAGCAGCCAATGCCGACAGTAAGTCATGCCGACCTGACGCCTCCTCAGCTCGCCACTGCGGGCAGCAACCTACCGACTCCGCCGGAATCACTTGCGCCAAACTCGGCAAAGCTCGGCAACATGACCCTTTCGCCGAGATTGCCCATGCTGGACTCGCGATCCTCAAGCCCGGCTCCCACCAAGATGCTTCACGATCCGAACAGCCCAGTCCCAACTATGCTTCATCACTCTGCCCAAGGCCTACCCATCTCGCAACACCCGAGCCCGGCTTCGACTCCTGCACCCTTCATTAAAACTGAACCGACTGACTACCCTCCAAGCTCCTCTGGCATGTCTCAGCAGTCGCAAGTTTGTATGCCGCCACCTGCTTCCAGGACTCCGGCTTTTACTATTCCTGCACCAATGCGCGGCGCACCACACACACAACAGCAGAGGCCGGGAGTCGTACATCACTGGCACCAACCACCGCCTCCTCTGATTCAGCCGCATGCATTCACAAATAATGGCAACAAAGAAAGCTTTTGGAACGAGGGACACTTGGATCCATTTTCGGGCGGACTAGGCGTGTCGAACGGCACCGACGGGAGCTACACACTTGGAGGCGGTCACAGTCCAGGAAACAGAAGCCATCTGAACGGAGCTACCCTGCCGCAGCCTCCGCCGCCACCACCACCGGCAGGGCAAATACCGCTGCCTCAGGGGACTTTGGGAGTACCCCAGGGGCATTTTCCATGGGAGGGATTCGGTGGACAGTATTTCGGCGGCATGAAGGTGAGGAACGGAAGTGTGACGCATACCGAGCAGCTTGAGATGATTTCGCAATTGGAAGGAAATGAAGGGATGCTTGATATTGACAGCTTTTTGAATATGGGAATGGGTCCGCTAAACGGTTTTGATGGAGGCGCAACATATCGGTGGAATTAAAGAAGTGGGAAGTTGGATTTGACGCTCCAGTGATATTCTGTCTTTTTGTCGTTGGCCATTTTTAGTCTCGGGGAAGGAGGAGGAACCGGATAGAAGCACAGGTTTGGATAATAGGGCAAAGAAACAGGCAACAATGATTCATGAGCCCATACAATACGGTAGGGTATGGCGTCAGCGGAGGCGAAGGGGCGTTCCGTGACATGGCGATAGGCGCTCGGAAGAAATTTGGTCTTGAACCACCCTAACTAAGCTGCTGCCGTATGATTCGAAAGATACCAGACTTGAACATTAGCTACATGTACAATTGCATTCTCTGCCTTTTTCATGCCACAAAGAGCATGTTTTATTTGTTTTGTACTTGTCTATTACACATTTCAACAGCTTCGTTTGTTTCGTAAATACATGCCAACGAGCAACCGACTAAACCAGATCCATCATCAAATGATCATTGATATGCATCCCACGACAAAAAGGAACCCCCCATGTGTTCCATGAAGATGATGCCTGATGTCTCTCCACTTCATCCCCATCCATACATAAAAAATACATTCAGGCCAGCACCTTGATAATAAAAAAACCCCAAATCGTGGTTCAAAAGAACATGAAATCCTCCTGCCCTGGAATTACAAATGAGATAACACTCAAAAGAAGGAGCATCGTCAACAACTGATGGACCCCATAAAGTCCAATGATGATATATATGTACGTGTTGAAAACTGCCATGTTCATTGTAAAAGACGGGAAGAGAGAGACCCTCGCTCCTAAAAATTATCTTCATTACAGGGCAGTATGATAGACATGGATTGTCCCCCTTAATTTTTCTCCGCAGTCGGTTCATCTGGAGACGTAGTAGTAGTAGTCTTCTTGACCGAACTATTAGCAGGCTTCTTCTTTTTCTTCCTGGCCCCGCCCTTTTCGCCTGGGACCACACCGGCATTAGGAGGGGCCTCAAGCACCCAACGCGCAACCGAAATCGCCCTGTCGGTCAAGAGGGCATATTCCGGATTGTTGGGATCGCGAGCGGCGGCGACGTTTTGAGCCAGAGCCAATCGATGCTTCTCCTTGTCGATGACATGTGGAGCAGCCGCACCAGGCTGCGCATCGTTGTCGGTGGTGTCTACAGGAGGGATGACGGCAGCGGTGGAGGGAATCGCAGCTTTGGCTTCGGCAAAGGCAGCGGTTGCGGCGGCTCTAATGTCAGCCTCGCCCATCTCCTGGTTTTGGCTCTGACGAATCATGGTCAAATCCATTCTGCGAACGGCGTTCTCGATCAGGTAATCTCTCTCTGCGCGAAGCTTGCGAGCCGTCATTGCTCTCGCAAAAGTGTCTGGATTCAACACGCGACCGTCCACAAAGGTATCGAGCATGTGCTCGTAGTTCTCATGCTGCCTGCGCTCTTCCTCGCGACGAGCTTCAATCCTCTTTGCGGTCTCAAGGGCGCGCATACTATTGGGCGTCGCCGCGTGTTCCGGAGATAACGTCAAGGTTTTGGCTGCGTCGATGAGGCTGCTTTGGATCGCCGCCTGAGCTGCATCTTGCGGAATGTGGAGCGAGGTGGTACCATCCGGGCCGGTATGCAAGAAAGGTACAGGCGTGGGTTTGCAGAGCTCCTCCCATGTTGCTGTCAGCCCGAGCCAGTTCTCAGTTGCGCGAATAACCTCCATCCAATCTGTTCGCGCTGGCGATCGACTCGTCTGGAAAATAGGGTAGCCATCAGACAGACGGGAAAGTCGAGCGACCATGTAAGCGTGACGGAGAAGCTCTTTTGTTGATGTCTGCATGAGACAATGGCAGAGAAGAAGGCAGTGCAACGCCTCGGTCAGCAGAGGGTGATAAGTCACCGTCTCTGTGACAACAACAGAATCCTGAAGCGCAGTAGGCCTCGTGATTACCTGGTTGTTGAGGAACGGGCGCAAGTCGGTAGGAGGTGTCGGGGTAAAGAGCTCAGATACGGCGTAGATCTTGTGGGGTGAGTTGCTCATCGCACCACTAGGCGATCCAGACCTCTGAGGATACCGACCCTTCATGGAATCTTTACCATGTACCGCAAATTGCGTCTTTTCCACAAACTCCTTGGCCACAGAGAGCGGAATGTTGGGCGAAAACTCGAACCGCGAAAGAAAAGCAGTGTAATCTCGAAGTGCGCGCTTCGCGTTGGCTCTGACCTGCTTTCTTGCCTCAAATATCTCAGGAGTTATGTCGCCGGACTGGGACGAGGCGTCCTCAGGAAATGCTGCAGCGGCATGTTGAGAAGCGATTGTGAGATAAACGTTTGCTCGATGGAAATATATGGATGTCTCCATGCTGGTGGGCTGCTCGTCGGGTTTGAGATATATCTCTTGTACACGGCCTGTCCGGGTTAGTACCTGGCGTTCGAGTCTATTCGCGGCAGCATGTGGATTGCGCTGATGAAGCTTGATGGCTTCAGTAAAGTCTGCAATTGCCCCGCTGTAGTCTTCCTTAAACACTCTAACGGTGCCGCGAGTTCTCAATGGCTCCGGATCATTGGGTCGCAGCTGGATGATCTTGTTGAGGGCGTCATAGCTGGTGCATTCTGCGAGCTGCCTGCTAGGAATCTTCTCGTGGAAGAAGTGCACGTATGTGGCGTCCGGGTCGTGGGGACTGCGATTGAGGACGTCTCTGCCGACATTCTCAAGCGCCGAGGCGCTCTGCATAATATTGACGCTGCATGCAATTTCATCGAGCCGATAGGCAGCAGCGAGCTTCTGACAGGCTTGCTCCCTTATTCGGAACTTGAACTCTGCGCTCATATTGTCGCGACCTGAGCGAAACCCTGGCTGTATCCCCGAGCCATTTTGATTGTGACCAGATGTCCCAGGCAGCTGATTGTTGGAGCCTTGGCCACTAGCAGCTCGACAAGCAAGGTCAGTAGCCTGTTCGACGAGGCGGCGGATCTTGAGGAGATCGAAGAATACGGTGGGGTCGATTGGACGGGGTCGGATGGTGTTGTAGTTGATGTGGGCGAGGTTCTCGAGGATCTCGGGCGGAAGTTGAAGCCAGGTCCCATGGTACGCCGAGATATACTTCCAATGCTTGTTGCGGGAGATTATCAGGCTCGTGAGAACCTGCTGGGCGGGGGGAGGGAGCGACATTTGCGACATGATTGTCGCGGTTGTGGTGGTGTCGTCGCTGCCGGTTTCTGACATTTTTTTGGCCATTGTGAGGAGTGGGCGCGCTGGGCTTGGTGGGAGAAGACGCGGGGCACGGGGGGTGCGGGGCGCCCGGAGCGGGAAGCGGGAAGCGGGAAGCGGGGAAAGGAGCAGTCGCGGCGCAAAAAGGACGGGACTTGGGTTTGAAGGTATCGAGGTTCTCAAAAGTTCAACAATTGACGTCAGGTCGGCCAGTCCACTGAAGAATTTCTTGGTATTGCCAGGGGTACCCTGGCCGAGACTTGGGCGGGTCCTTTTTTTAACCAAGCCAGCTAAATGTTCTGTCAACCTTGTTAAATATACTGTGACTTGGATAATATCCCTCGAGGCTGATGTGAATAGCATCCTCGATCCTGAGTCGTGTAGAAAGTTTCCTCAGAAACACCAAGTTAAAGTCGCAATCTGGTAATCGTTCAACTGATAAGTGGACCACTCTGGATTTGGATCTCAAGATTATTCAGAATTGTTGTTACCACAGACCAGTTTGATATACCTTAGTGAGGCCTGGTTTCAAGTTCCTCTTCAGACGGGGGCTAATCCGCAGTCCTGCCCGCGATATGAAGTGCGTGAGGATCACAGATCTTTCGGGGGCGTTGGTATCTTGCTGGTGAGTGTTGGGGTTCCTGAGGAAACTATCCATCCGACTCAGGATCGTATTTCTCTGGGCTTAAAAAAAATTACAACAGAATAGATGAAAATAATGATCCCTTGTTTAATATTCGCATATCAGTCAGTATTTTTAACTGCAATGACAGTACACTTAACCGGGTCGTTTTTCACAAAGACTGGAGAAGCGGATTCAAGACTCGAAGGTACGACTTCTTAGATATTCACTGTCAAGAAAATAAAAATGGAATATCTGTCATTTATATATCTATAGACGTCAAAAGGGCTCTTCTGGTAAAAGAAGAAAAAAAAGAAGAAAAAAAAGAAAAGAAAAGATACACGGTAGCAGATTGATCTGTTCCTGAATTCTGGGTCCTGTCTCAACTCCACTTCCCCGCATTCAAGGATCTCCCCTCTTTCTCTGTTTCTCATGCTTCTTCTGCCGCTTTCCCGCTATTCCATATGCAACTTCCCGTCATTGAAAAAGTCCCAGGAACCGCTCGTCTTTTCAATGCTGCTTCATCAGCACTTACGAAGTATTTATTATTTGCTCTCCTACTCATTTCTATTTACGTCCACAAACCCAGGAGGTTCAGTCATCACAGCTCACTTTTGAGCGCTTCCCAAAACAGTCACGACCAATGGCGTGTGAGGACCATGGGTTAAGCGCCCTTGGATGCTGGGCGGCATCGCGGCACTTCCCAATTGAGGGACACAAGTGATGTGAAATGAGAATGACCATCATATACAAAGATAGAATAACCCAGGGGAAATCCCATCTTTTCCTTTCATGTTCATGTACCTTGTCAGAATTTCTGACCACCAGCGATCATGATGGCTTCAATATCATGGTCCCAATCACGCCTACAATGGCTTCATATCCTATGCCTCATAACGCAGCTTTTACCATTTGCCTTGGCTGAATTCAAGGCCGCAACATTTTACATACAAGAGGCCGACACATTCATCGCCCTCAATCTCCCGACAGACTCCCAGGACATCAACTTCTACATCGATGCGCCCAACTGGTACTCTTACACCGCCATCGGCTTCAGCTCCGACATGTCAGACTCCATGATGTTGGTTATGCACCGCGACGCCTCAGGCACTGGAGTCACCGTCTCCCCTCGGCGCTCAACGGGCCATACCGAACCAATCCATGACCCAACAGTTCGCATCACACTCAACTCATTCGAGGATGTAGTCCTAGAGATGAGAGCTAATGGCACCTGCCACTCCTGTCGTTCCCTCCTCAAAGGCGCATGGGCTACAGGGAGCAGTGACAATACTCTCCCAGTCATCTACGCTGTCGGCCCCAACAAGGCATCCCTTCGAACAGACGCTCTTGACACCCCCATCCGCAGACACGTCGGTCATGGCGAATTTTCTGTTTCAGTAAATGACGCCACGGGAAGCGGAGGAATTGGGCCTCTTGACTTGACGGAAATTCGATCGCGCGGCCCTGAAATCGACATGCGCCATACCAGCGTCAAAGCCTCGGTTGCTCACGGTGTCTTGTTCGCAATTACAGCCGTCGCCATTGCACCGTTCGACATGCTTGTTGGCACATTTCTCACGAAATGGCCGAAGCTACATGCAGTAACCACCGGAGGCTATTTCGCTTTTGCAATGGGAGCCCTCGTACCTGGTGTGGTAATCAGCAGCCAACATCTTATTGTGAGTTCCGCATTTTTTTTTTTACCAAGGTACTGTGTGTGATATATTGACCAGGTAACCAGACCAAGAAATTCGCTACTCCCCATCAGATTCTGGGTATGATCACAATTGTGTTCCTAACCCTCAATCTCTTCCTTGGTGTCGGCCTCTGGTATATCAAGAGGCGGATATGGGCAGATTTCAAGGATGCTCCCAAGGCCGTTAATGTGATGGATAAAGTTCACTTGTGGACTGGGAGGCTGATGTGTTTGTTGTTGCTGGTCAACGTCGGATTGTAAGTATTGTTGATGTGTTCGAGTGTTCTGGAAAGCAATTTAGCTAACGTGATATTCCACAGAGGTCTGCAACTGTCGTTGAGACGAAACACCATCATACTCGCATACGCTGCTGTGGTGGGAGGAGTGCTCGTGTTCTTGATCCCAATTTACTTTATAATTTGGAAGTGCACCAGGGCCAGGAAACCAAAGCAACAGGATGGGCCACATGAATTGCAGGAAAGCATCTATGACCATTGGCACAACAGGTGAGAGGTTTGTTGAAGCGCAATATTTTTATTTGTTTGGGGCTTTTGGTGGGTTGCTTGGATACCTCGGCGTTTGGGCATAATGCAGCAGTTCTTCAATATTTTAATGTCGAAACTTTTTGGTTATTTACTTACGTTCTGTCAATCGATTTGTTTCTTGCAAATCGAGAAAGGAAACGCATTGCCGAAATCTCCATTCTCCGCGCTATTACCGAGCGATGGAGAAGAACCGGCACCGGTGCGGCAGCTGCTTTGATAATGCATACAAATATCCAGCTAAACGAAGAAATGGCGTAAGCAAGTCAAATGGGACCGGATGATATGTCCACTCAGAAATTAATGCACGCACGGGATTCGGTTGCTAGTGAGAAATGTCGATTTGACATGCGACTTTGGCAGCAAAAAACACATACACATTCCAGCCCCTTTTTCGTTCCGCATGTAGCATGTTGACACCGCAGGTGGCTCTGTGACATCATCCATCCCGCTACCCTCCCCCGGAAACAAACCTCATGGCTTGCCCACGTCTTTTCTACTCAAACTTTCTCTTTTCTCCCGCCAGTTAGAGACCCCCACAAACCGGCCGTCACCCACACCAATCCTTATTTGGTTGGTCTTGTCACTACTACAGCCGGTAGTGATCCGCCAAAGCCCAGCCGTTACACGCCCCGTCCGGTTCCCCGGGACCCTTTGCCGTTATATCGGAACCTGTTCCGACAACTCAAAAGGAGCTTGTCCCCGGTTCCGCTCAGAACATTTCGTTCTGCTCAAATTGTTTTCTCCCCAGGTATTATCTGACATGTCGGACCCTAAACTGAGACCACCATCATCTCAACTTGAAGAGTCAATACCACAAAAAGATTCAGATTCCACCAAAACAAAACAAGAACCCCCTTCTTCGTCAACATCAACCAACTCATCACGCTCGGAAATACAAAATGTCGGCACATTCACGACGGTCACTTCCCCAACAAGTACATCGAAATCCAACTGGGCCAGAATACGGCATTGGAAACCTCCTCCAGCTCGATATGATCCCTTGAACCCACCAGAATTCACCATCTACCTCAACATGCTTTTTGGTTTTGTACGTATTCTTTACTCCTACCATTTCCCATGAACACTCGACTAATTTCCCTTCAAGGCAAGTTGCTTCACAGTCTCCAACCTCTACTACAACCAAGCAATCCTCAACCGCATCGCCGTATCCTTCTCAGTCCCCTTCGAAGCCGCCTCCACCGTAGCAACACTCATGCAAGCAGGCTACGCAGGCGGCCTTCTTCTTCTCTGTCCGCTAGGCGACATCTTTCCCCGGCGCCCATTCATTCTCTCCCTCGTCCTTTTCACAGCTTTAGCATGGATCATCCTCTGCCTCACCACTTCTTTTCCTCTCTTCCAGGCAATCTCCTTTGTCTGTGGATTCACAACCGTAACTCCCCAGTTAATGCTTCCCTTGGTCGGTGACTTGGCTCCTCCCCACAGGAGAGCAAGTTCCTTAGCGGTAGTAGTCTCTGGCTTATCCCTCGGTCTCCTCATCGCCCGGATTCTCTCTGGTATACTAGCCAACTACTCTGCCGACTGGAGAAATATTTACTGGTTCGGCCTCGGTGTTCAATTCCTCGTTTTGGGTCTACTCTACATTTGGATGCCGGATTATCCCTCCAAGAATCCCGAAGGAGTCAACTACTTCCGCATGCTTTGGGAGATAGCATTTATGCTCTTCACCGAGCCTCTATTGGCCCAAGCAAGCCTAGTAGCTTTCTGTCTCAGCGCAGTCTTTATGAGCTACTGGACCACGCTTTCGTTTCTCCTCTCTAGTCCGCCATTTGAGTACTCGAGCATGATCATCGGTCTATTTGGTTTAATTGGAGTGATGGTCATCTTACTCGCGCCAATATACAGCCGCAAAGTCATTGACAAAATTCAGCCGTTGGTCTCGGCACTTATCGGTTTGGCAGTTGAGCTATCAGGGGTAATAGTCGGCACGTTTACAGGCACATTCTCTGTCGCTGGCGTTGTTATTCAGGCCGTCACGGTTGATCTGGGCGGACAGTTTACTCAGATAGGCAACCGCGCTGCTATTTATGATATTCAGCCCAAGAAGAGGAATAGAGTCAATACGGCGTACATGGTTGCTGCCTTTTCGGGGCAGTTGACTGGTTCGGCGGTTGGGAATAGACTTTATGCTCAGGGAGGTTGGCGGCTTAATGGGAGTTGCAGCAGTGAGTAGTATTTCCTGGTTATTCTTGGGTATTGCACGAGTTACTAATGTGATGCTACAGTTGGTTTTATAGTCTTTGCTATCCTTGTATGCCTTGCTCGGGGCCCTAGAGAAAAGGGATGGGTTGGATGGTCTGGTGGGTGGTCGATTCGTAGAGACGATTTGCCGCCAAAGAAAGGAGCAGATGAAGAAGTGCCGCCAACAGAGAAGGCACTTGAAGAGGCTGGTGGTGATGATGTTGCACGGGACGGATCCGTCAGTGGCCGGCAAAAGTGATAAGACTGAAAAATGCCAGAAAAGACGATTGTATGGCGGATAACGATGCATGGGCTTGGATGGAAACACGACACATACAACAAACGACAGATGAACATAGACACACATTTTTAGATGGTATGTATATATGGAAATCCGCATATGGGGATTTTTAGTCAGTTCAATGTTCCTGTTTGGTGCCAATTGGACAGAACCTGGAATATTGGCCAGTCTCAAAAGGAAAGGACAGGCGCCCATCATGGAAGTCACGAGGGAGGTTGCAAATCAAGTGGGCAAGTGATGGACCTGCTACCTAATCGGCAGGCACACTCTGTTGAAAAAGTCATTTGCTCAACACCAGATCTCATGCCTCAACCTCGGCATGAAGACATCGTGAGTGAGGTTTCAGCCTTCCCAAGTCCGAGATGGTCGCATTTCTCCCAAGAACGCTCAAGTCTCAAAATATGTTGTTTGCGACCGGATTCTCAACCCACCACTACAACAACTTCAAATTTACCATGTTCGTATCCCATCAGTTGACAATTTGGAATGAATGAATCACATCTGCTTGGCCGTCGCTTGCGGGCCTCAAACTTAGCTTAGGCCCCCAATTCCCCCAAACCATTTCCATTTTCTGCCATTCATCATCAATTACCAAATAACCCATCATCTTAATGCTCCAGAATGTTTGTGTTTATCATTTCCAGGTCCCTACCCCGCCACTGGGGCCGGTGTGTCCCGTCGGAGTAGCCCACACCGTGGCCCCTGATTTTCGCAAGCCTTTTGTTGACCGTATGGTGCGAAACATGCTAGCTGCAACTCGACTTAACGCAAATATGAGTTTTACGAGCATTTTATTGGATATCTCAAAATTGATAACTGCCTAGACGTTACAACAGAGCAGCCACATTTAGCTGAATGGATAATTTCAACGAAAGTGCCGGCCATATGAGGTGGCCCTTCCCCCACGGTCCGGGTCATTGATCACGGCCGTCAAACCAGACCTCACAAGGAGGCTGAAGTGAGTGAGTGAGTCTGGAACTTTTTTTGGGGACTGAATTTAAAAATGGATTCTGCCCCTTCTGCGACTTACTGACCTTCATTCTCACGCCGAGCACCGAAGCAGGTGGAATACCACGCAACATGATGTTTCGACTACATAAAACGTCTATTTTGGGAAAACCTGCTCCAAGCAGGAGTCACAACCTCAATAATCCTTTACATACCCCAACCACAGGATGGGATAGTCACGGTCCAGCTGATATAATCGCCCGTGACGGAGGTTTTTGGGCCAAGTTCGGTAATGGCGGGAAGGATAGCAGGGATGACATTGACAGACGTCTCAAGGAAGCAGTCGACAAAATAAAGGAGGACTTTGAGGATAGAATAGCAAAAACAGGAGATGAGCGAGAAAAATCCCAGTTAGGAAGGGAAAGGGATGGGAAAATCAACGAAGAGCATAAGAAAGCCAACAACGAAAGAAATAACAGGAATGATCCTGAAAATGAACGGCCAAGGCCATCAACTACTGCGAAAACCTCAGCAGCAGAAGCTCCATCGACAACTTCAAAATTAGCAACTACTTCAACCACAACTCTCGCCCCGCCAACGCTCGATTCCCCTCTATCCTTGAATCCTTCCGCACCCGTGAACCCTTCTCCAAGTGCCACCAGTTTCCCTGAGCTTGACGGCGCGTCCCCATACTCAGTTAGCCCAAGCATCTCGCCGTCGACTACTCTCGCCGGGGGCGAATCAGTACAAACCAGCGACACCCAAAAACCAACCAAGCAAGGCAGCAATGGAACTGTTTTTAAAGTAGGTATTGCTGTAGGCAGTGTAGGTAAGATACATCATGAACCTTCAGATCAACATGCAATAAATACCTAACATGCACATTTCTTTAGCATGCTTGTTTATCATTCTCGCTTGCATTGTCTTCATCTTCCGAAGAGGTCGTGGGGGAGGGTCACAATATAGCTCAAACTCCAGTTACATATCCAGCAACAAAAGCAGTTCCTCACGGCGGAAGCCCAGGATGAGCCGTGACATGGAGGAGACTCTATTGGAAGACGAGCCCAACGAACTCGAGAAGCACGAAAACCCCAAATCCTTAATCTCTCGGTGGATGAGTGAGGTTCACTGCCATCAGATTACCGACCCAGCCCGTATATCTGTCAGTGTTCCATCAGCTGGCACAAGGTTTCAAGGACAACCGGCCGACATTTCGGACATCTCATCCATCCTTACCACGGCTGTGACGCACACCACGCACAGCACAAACGGGAATTTCAAGCCAAGGACTGCTCTCCGTCATCCAAATCTTCCTCCCATTGGGGCATCGCTCACACAACCATTCAACCCTAATTTTTATGAACAGTCGCCAACCATCGAGGTGTCTCCTGATACTCCATCATCATCGTCAGTTTACAGTCAAAACAACAATGTCAACCCGAATATTCTAGTACCGAGTATACCATTGGCTGCCAGGCTATCGGGGGTTGGGGTTGTTGTTCCTCCAGATCCCTATTTAGAGGATGGTAACTACATGTATAGCAGGGACTCGATGGGATCAAACATTTCTTCAATGTCAGCCAAATCAAAGAGACGGTCCATATAGAAAACTTCAAAATCATTTCATAGCGTATAACTATGCATACATGTATCAGCCACGGATATTTACTGAAATAAAACTTGTTATAAGTCATGATCGAGAATCAAGGGATATCAGGGGTTAGGGTTAACGGTGACATTCAAAGAAGTACCAAGTAGAGAGAGTTACATCGTGAAACTTGTGAGAAAGGTGGCGAGTAATAGAGAATCAAGATGAATCACAAACTGTAAATGAGTCACAAAGAGAAAGTGGTCAAGAAAATAGGATTAAGTGGTGTCATGTCAAGTAAATAATTACACAAGATTCACAGAAACAAAGCTTTTGCCGGACCTTGGCAGTCGGGGATATCTTGGCTCGCAGTGGCGAAACTCACTTTGGCCCCACCCGTTGCTCCCTCGATAAGCTTATCAATCATCGCGGGGCAGCCTGGATTTTTCTTTTGATCCAAAATTCCAAAAGTCAAAAGTCGCCCTCCCCCGCGAGTGGAACCAAATACCCCTTCATAAATAAAACCACCATTTTCAGGACCTTTCTTCCCAGCGTTTTTCTTGTCGCTATCGTCCTAGAAAAGGAAATTATACCAAAACAAACATCACCAATTTTTCCAGGTACCATACATACATATATTTCCAACCATGGATATCGACAGTCCCATGGGCATGACCCAAATGACGGGCACCGAGAGGACGGGCGCAACGTGAGTTTTGTCGTCACAATAAATAGTAAAAAAACACTGACATTTGGGAAGCATTCTCTGCTGCAACTGCGGCTCTCCTATCGATGGCACCACCTCAGCTGGTGCCATGTGCTACGACTGCATCAAGCTCACCGTCGATATCTCGAAAGGAATCCCGCGCGAGGGTAACCTTCAATTCTGCAAGGACTGCGATCGATGGCTCATGCCTCCCGCCAGCTGGGTGACCGCCGCACCCGAGTCGAGAGAGCTTTTGTCAATCTGCTTGAAGAGGTTACGAAACTTGTCCAAGGTTCGCATCATCGATGCACGATTCGTTTGGACGGAGCCACACTCGCGAAGAATCAAGGTCAAAATCACAATTCAAGACACAGTCGCAGATGGCGTTTTGATGCAACAGAGCTTCGAGGTCGTCTATGTCATCGGAACACAACAGTGCAAGGACTGCGCAAAGTCATATACTGCCAACGTTTGGAGAGCAACGGTGCAGGTTCGGCAAAAGGTGACGCACAAGAGAACCTTCCTTCTTCTTGAGCAGCTTATTCTCAAGCACAACGCGCACAGGGATACCATCAACATCAAAGAAGAAAAGGGCGGTATCGATTTCTTCTTTGCCCACAGAAACCAAGCACAATCATTCCTTTCATTCCTCAAGTCGGTCGTACCAGTCCACGTCAAAGAGTCGAGACATTTGATCTCGCAAGATACCCACACGGGTGACAAGTCGTACAAGTTTTCATACTCGGTCGAGCTTGTTCCCATTTGCAGAGATGATTTGGTGGCACTTCCCTTGAAGCTGGCCAAATCGATAGGTAGCATTTCTCCTCTGGTAATTTGCCACAGGGTAGGAACATCTATCAACCTTCTCGACCCAACCACACTCGAAACGGCCGATGTCAGCTCCGACGTTTACTGGAGAGCACCATTTTCTCCTCTCGCCGGCACTCCAGAATTGGTCGAGTTTATTGTCATGGATATTGCGCCAACAGGTATTCGCAAGGGCAAGTGGGGCCTCTCCGAGATTCAAGTAGCTCGCGAATCAGACCTCGGCAAGAACGACAAAGTTTACTTTACCAGAACACATATCGGCAACCTGTTGCACCCTGGCGACTCGGTATTGGGTTACATGATTACAGGCACAAATTTCAATTCTGAAAATCTTGATGCCATCGAGCAGTCACGTGCATATGGTTCGACTATCCCTGACGTTATTCTCGTCAAGAAGCATTATCCCAACCGCCGCAAGAACAGAAAGCGCAACTGGAAGCTCAAGCGCATGGCCAAGGATGAGGGAGAGCTCTTGCCCAAGACTGCGGATCAGGAACGCATGGATGCCGAGTACGAGGCATTCTTGCGGGATGTTGAGGAGGATGAGGAGCTGCGGGCTGCTTTGGCGCTGTACAAGAGCACCAAGAAGACGAAGCCTGATGCGGATGCCATGAGTATCGCCGAGACGGAGATGACGAGCATGGATGATGGCCCCAAGATTAACATGGATGAGCTGTTGGATGACTTTGACGAGCTTGATATTCAAGACAATTAGAGAGCCGCCAAAAGGGAGATGGGATCATCTGAATTGGTGTTGGGGTTCGGTTGATGGGCATTATGTGTTATTTTAGTCTTGGCAGCGTAGAGACAGGAATTTTACGAATTTGAATATCATCTGCGCCTCTTTGGTCTTTTATCTGTTTTATGCTTTGCTGTGATTCCTTTTTGCCTGAGATTTGGAAGTAGCTATGCCAAGAAAATACCGTTTGTGGGGCATGAATGCTTCCGCCAAGAAGTACACTGGAGAAAGTGACAGTTGATTTAAGTCGGATTTATAACGATTATGTGAACTATGAACAAATGTGATGTTGCTAGAGGTGTTATTGATCCAGATATTTCTATTTGTCAAACTGTTGCTATCACCTCGGGGGTTTCAGTCTGAACACACGAATGGCATTGACATCATCGAGGTACCTGTCACTTTCCGCAGGGATACATCCTGGTATGAACATGTCTTATCTTATCTGCTATCATTCACCTGGCCACGAGGGGCGGGGAGGGGGGAGCTGCTTGGTTGGGGCGAGGGGTAGAGGGGCAAACCACAGCTAAGCTATGACGGCACGCTACCGGTCGAAATGCTCCTTCTTCCCTTGCCTTTATACCACCACCAGTTCGTCGTCGAGCCTGGATGAACCCTTCCAGTCACATCTTCAATTATTAGTTCATCTCTCTTCAAAACCATCACAATGTCTGTCGAGGTCATCACCACAATCTCACCCACAACGGGTGAGCCAATCCTCACTCGCAATGGAATTTCAGACGAGGAGCTCTCAGAAATCCCTGAGATTGCAACCAAGGCCTTTCAATCCTGGCGCACGACTCCGCTTGCCGACCGTCAAATCATCATCAAAAAGGCGCTCAAGATCCTTGGTGACAAGCAGGACGAGTTGGGCAAGGAGCTTAGCGTTCAGATGGGACGTCCCATTGCTTACACAGCGAAAGAGGTTGCCACCGCCATTAAGCGATCCGAATATCTCCTAAAAATTAGCGATAGCGCTCTCGAAGATACACCTGGTGAGGCCGAGAAGGGGTTCCAGAGGTTTATCCGGAAGGTGCCTGTTGGTCCGGTGCTCATCATCTTTGCTTGGAACGTAAGTGGTTATCCCGATATTTATGCCTCTGTGATCATAAACATGCCTTTTTGATAAAAAGAAATTCTTATAATTAATAGCCATTCCTTAAACGAGAATGGCGTTTTCAAAAATAGGTAGGCCTTTTAGATATCAAAAAGGCATGTTTAGGATCAGGCATGGGTATTGTATACTGATGTAACAGACTGCTGACTTTTTGTCTTTCTTAACAGTACCCATACCTTATCCTCGTCAATGCGCTCATTCCCGCTCTTTTAGCTGGCAACTCGGTTATCCTCAAACCGTCTCCTCAGACACCAACGGTCGTCGAGCAGGTCGCCAGCGCTTTTACCGAGGCTGGGTTGCCAGGTGGAGTGATCCAATATTTTCACTCTGGCTCTCCCACAATTATTGAGGCGATTGTCAGAAACCCCAAGATCGCGCTGGTCTGCTTTACCGGGTCGGTTGCCGGTGGTCTTGCCGTCCAGGGCGCTGCATCCGACCGTATTGTCAACGTTGGCCTGGAGCTCGGAGGAAAAGATCCGGCATACGTTCGCGGCGATGTTGATATTCAGTGGGCGGCCGAGGAGATTGTGGACGGTGCCGTCTTTAACTCTGGGCAAAGCTGTTGTTCAATTGAGCGTGTCTACGTCGACGAAAAGATTCACGACGACTTTGTTGCAGCCATTCAGAACGTGCTCAAGGGTTATAAGCTAGGTGACCCACTGGACAAAGAGACGCACCTCGGCCCCGTCATTTCGGCGCGCTCAAAGGAAACCATCGAGGCTCACATTAAAGACGCCCTTGACAAGGGTGCTGTGAACATGACGCCCGAGAATGAGACCTTCAGGAACCCACCCGCAAAAGGAAACTATGTGCCCCCAACTCTTCTCGTCAACGTTAATCACGACATGCAAGTGATGAAGGACGAGACTTTTGGGCCGGTGATTCCCGTCATGAAGGTGAAGAGTGACGAGGAGGCGGTGTCTCTGATGAATGACAGCGAGTTTGGTCTCACAGCCAGCATCTGGACAAAAGATACCGACAAGGCATATGAGCTATGCGAACAGGTTGAAGCAGGAACGGTGTTTGTCAATCGTTGCGACTTTCCCAGCCCCGTAAGTTAATGTTCATATAAAAAGGTGCATAAGTCCGAATGCCACTGACATAGACATGATATGACAGGACTTGGCGTGGACAGGATGGAAGAATTCCGGAAAGGGGCAGACCCTCAGCAGATATGGATTTGACCAATTTGTCAAGTTGAAGAGTTATCATTTGAAGGACTACCCTAAATAGCGGATTGGGACCCTTGATCGGCACCCGTCGGCCGCACGGAGGAGGCATTCTCTGAGGCGGCTGCTTGAACGAGTCTCATCTAAAATTTTGGAGTCAGTCAATCAGTTAATCTTGCATCCTAAGAAACCACTTTAATTGTCTTGAACTTTAAGAGACCCTCAATATTGTCCATTGACAGTTGGTGATTTTCCGCATTCCAAGAGTCTGGGAAAGGAGGTGCGGAAGCGGCATGAGTGTTCTCGCTTCTTGGGTTTCCATCCCTTTCACATTCCAATATTGTCTTGGACAGCCAGCCCTTGGAAGCAACTTTTGACGGCCCTCCTGTGTTCACCCCGTGCATAACACCACGTTCCAGTAGTTTGGAACAGGCAACCGCAAGCGGTTCGGTATATACCATCTTTGACATTTCCCGTCCACCCTCGGATATGGAAACGCCAGCCATCCTTTGTGAGGAATCCCAGCACTCCGGGGTTGCCACCACCAAGAAGAGGAAAAAAATCTGCTCACATAAAGACCCGGAGGAGGAATACTAATTTTTCTGATGCGCTCGCAATTCCTCGTGACACTCCTTTGTTTCCATCTTTGTTAGATTTTTGTTTTCTTTCCCGTCCCGTCTCTCGCTCTTTTCCGTATTCGCTACCCATTCCAAGCCACTCGACTGGCTGTTCCGCTCGTTTTATCACATCATTCGCACCCGTCAGTTTGGGTCTTCGCCAAAGTTCCGCACTTGTCGCCACAAGAATTTCACTTTTAGAATCATTTTCTTGTTATTTTTTATTCTTTCCGTTTTCGTTATAGGTCATACCATTCTGTCGGTACTCACACCACCCCTTTTACTCTTCTTTATAATATTCGTTTTAGTTTTTAGTTCCCGAGGGACGCCAGGTTGTCGGGATTTGGTCTCTCTCTCTTTCTTCTTTTTACTTTTTAATATTTTCTTCCTCATTGCTCAACTTTGATCTTTACACCTCTTCTTATCATCATCAAAAGTCATCATCATGGTGTTTATCTGCTCGGAAGTTAAGAAGCTTTATGTTTCCTTTCAGGGGATGATTAGCTCTAGGAGGAGGAAGGATGTGAAGTATAGGATACAGATTGTGAGTAGTCTTGCTTTTATCATCTCTCTTCATTGCAAGACATACTAACTCGGTCAGTCTGAACCATTCAACTTTGAACATAGACAAGTTAACCTTCCTGGTCTCACAGCAGAAGAGTATGTTTTCCTTTCCCACTCATCATCATCACCTCAGTTACTAATGACCTCGAAAACAGAATTCTAGTCCTCCGAGAAAAAGCAGCAGCAACTCGTCTCGGCATTCACCTCGACTTATCAGACCGACATCCAACAGGAGGTTTATCATCTTCCAACTCCAGCACATTAATACCTCCTTCATCTTCATCAAGACAACATGTAGCGCCGCCACCAGTTATTTCCTGTTCAGCACCGACCATCACTGCTACTCATCACAACTTGCTTTTATCCTCAACGACATTGAGAACATGCTCTTCACAGTCTTCACTCAGATCAGGCATATCCCGCTCTGGATCAATGGCAAAGATTGTTCCTTCAATACAACATCATTATCAAAATGAAAAAGCGGCGATCAGCCAAGGGAATTTTTCGCTGTTATTGTTGGATGATCCTGATGTATTTTCTGATGTCGAGACAAGAGGGCGGAAGAAGGCTGAGGAGAAGAAACCGAGGATTGAGTTGCCGGTTTTGAAGTTTGAGTATGGTGGAGACGACGATGATTTGGACATGATGGGGACTGGGTTGATGATGGATTTGGACATGTTTGAGTTGGGGAGTCCGATAAGTCCTTTGAGTCCTAGTCTGGCTCAGAGGGGTGGAAGATGAAATGAGCAAATAACAAAAAAGGAATGGTGGTTGGGTTTTGGGGTTTCTCTTCTTTGGTGACAGACACTTTGGAAAGTGGTTTTTTATTTCTTTACTTATTTTATTGGGTTGGATTAATAGATAATGGGCGCATAGCATTGGAAGGGAAATGATGAGTGGACTTGACAACAAAAATGAAGAGAGGAGAGGGAAGATTGATATTTAAGGAGAGGAGGGGATTTTTTGAGTGCTGGACACTTGAATAACTTGAGATTGTATAGGACAGATTGTCACCACCAACAAGGAGAATGAAACAATTTATTACCAAGGCTGCTATGCCTATAAATACTCGTGCTTTCTCCCATAAACTCCAAGCTTGGTCAAACATAATTACCACCTAAACGTCTTCAAATCCTCGACCCTCACACCCTCCGTCTCACCCAAAACATCCAACAATTTTGCCTTGACCCCTTTCTTCTCACTCCACCCCTCCAAAAACTTCTCAACCCTCTTGATCGTCCCCTTATCCTGTTCATCCCTAACCAAAATGGCCGCGGCATCATACCCACCAGCACCAGGAACCACACTCCCTACCACACCTTCAACCCCTTCCAAAGCATCCAACATCTTCGTCTGACTCTCCGGCTCAATCGGCGTTCCGCTCAAATCCCCAATCTTCTTCATAATCTCCCTAACAGGCTTCATGGCCTTTTTAATTCCTCCTTCCTCTCCTTCCTTCAACGCAGCCGCCAACCCTTCTACACACCCTTGCAATTCCCCAAACAACTCATCGGATTCTTCCTTATTTGCTTCTCTCCAGGCATTAACGCTCTTGACCATACTAACCGTCTGCGTACCACCGGTAACATCCACCATCCTAATAGCATATCCCTCAGGAATCGCTGTTTTATCCTTTTCGGTTTTATGGTCCCATTCTCCGTGAATAGTCTCTTCAACGGCTTTGGCGAAACCGGGGGTCCCAGGTTGAGGAATAGCCTTGAGGATTGAAGGGGAGAACCGACGATAAATACAGGAACCGTAGACGGCTGAGGCGACGTCGAAGCCGGAACCGATTTTGCCTTGAGCTGCGCAATGGACTGCTTGGGCTAGATTGTGCAAAGCTAAACGGGAATATGGGTTGGAGAGGGAGAAGAGGGAAGAGGGCAGGTAATGGGTTAGGATAGCTCCGGTTAGGGAGGTGACGAGTGCTGCGGAGGAACCAAGGCCTGTTTTGTTGGCTTTGGAGATTGTTTGACCTAGAGGTTTGAAGCGTGAGGAGGAAGAAGTGGTTGGGGTGGTGGATGAGTAGTAATCATTGTCTGCGACGATTGAGAAACGAGAGGGTTTGATGGAGACGTTGGGATGGTGTTGAGTGATGTAAGAGAGGACATAGTTGAGGGTTGTTTCTACAAAGTGGTTTTTGTTGGTTGGGGAGGAGACTTGGGTGACTTTGATGCCGCCATTTTCTGGGATGGACTCGTAGGTGTATGACCAGGAGTCAATGTCGAATTGGGGACTGTCGACTAGGATTTCTGATGATGATGCAGAAGAAGAAGAAGAGACGACATCTTGGGCGACTACATGAATGCGAGCACTGAGGCCAAAGACGAGGCCGGTATAGTTTGGGTCGAGGACGATGTAACCGCCGGCGAGGAGGACCTTGCCCGGGGCTGACACAATATGTGTGATCTTGTCCTTGTTGATTTTGTCCGTCATTTTTACTTTTCGATGAGATTCAATTCAAGCTTCACGCCGTCTTGTTGGGCATTCAGGGGTTTTCACTTTCAAGGTGGGGTGGCTTGGCGATTTCATGATCCATCAACAACTCAAAAAAATGGCTCCAGGGTTAAGTGAACTTTCAATGCGGGGCATTTTCATCTGCAGTGACCATTTTTGAGGAGAAGTGTGAGGAGCAAAAGTCCATCACATTCGCCACATCTCCAACGACGGGAATTCCCATCCCGAATGCAAGGAAGAAATCACTGAAAAAAATGTCTGTGTTTGATTTCTCTGGAAGCAGGCGCATCAGTGGCCACTAAAAAGAAAAAAAAGTTCAGATGAATTGAAAAGTGTATGTACAAGAGCAAGTTCCTTGAATGGAATAGGCCCGGCTATTGTCTCAATTAAACTCCGCTTCCACTCGGCCGCCGAATGTATCCCTCGGTGATACGGTAATAATTTACCTAAAGTGTAGCAATCATTACCAGAAACAGGAAAACAACGTATCATCAAAACTCAGCGCAAGGCACAAAATGCGGCATAAAGGCACGGACGCCTTGGAGTCGTAACGGCAAATTATCGTTGATTTGACACATGTGACTCTTTTAATTTTTAATTTTTACTTTTCTGGCCTTTTATCTCAGCGCCTCGTTTTACTTCTTTCGAGTCAGAATGATTGGAAAAGACCCCATCATTACCATGTGGCAATTCAAAACGAAACGCACACTTTTGTTTTCTTGTTGCATGCTTTTCCTTTTGATTCCGACGACGTGTGCATGAAGAATTTCTGCAAGCAAAAAAATAGGGAAGCTCATCCCTGCCTTGTGGGCCTCAAAGTTCAGCTTGGCTGTCGGGGTTTAAAGAATTGCGAGCTCCGAAAATCTCGGAGTTGTTAGTGCAAGCAGTCAAGATTCAGCCAAAACCACACCGTCGCAAATGTCGGATGGCTAACAGCATCCCCCCACACACAGGATTTCAACTCGGTTCCCTGTGCCCGGAAAGTATTCGTTTGAACTTGTCAAACGGCAGGTTCCTAGCCAACCCGCATCCGAGTCTTCCGCCAAGGGTTCCAAAGGACCCCAAGGTTGAAGGCAGAGTTCGTCATCTTGCACAAAGATTGCTTTCGATGGCGGTGGAAGGAACATGTTTGATTCAAGGTTATCCCTTCATTTTGGGGAATCGAATCGCCAATATGTTCTCTTTTTCCCTTGCGCCGCTGATGAGGCAAGCAGGTTGCGCGGCCTCACGTACCCTACACGACTGTAATAATAGACATTGTTTGATTGAGAATAAACAATAATATATGCATGTATGATCCATCACCGATTATTGATCAATTTCTCTGATTGATATTGTTGAAATATTTTGTCTTTCTCAACGGTTCCGAATCCACCCGGCAGACGTGCACCCCGCCGATCTCATTGCGATCCACCAATCTCCATTCGAGTTGTGAGAGAAAAACCGCAATTGGCCCCGGTTTTAGCGGCCTCCCCTAAGCCCGCTTCCCCACCTGAGGAACTCTGAGCAGAGACGCCAGGCTGCGCGCTACTACGCACTGCCGAGTCCAAGATTACCACATTTTTCCAATCTAGAATATTTGAATGTGCAGTTATTCCTTTCTCCCGCAACTCTTCCTCTGGACTTTTTCCACCTCTACCAATAATTATTCAACCAATTCCCAAAGGGTATCGCGCGTTTGTTTGACGACTTCACTGTCGTCAAATGAACCTGCAATTGCGCATATCAGTTTCTTTCCCTGTAAGTAATATATATAACTTTCTCGTCATCCCATCTTCATGGAGCCAGTAGTCGCGTGTGATGAGAGAAATAATTGATGGCTAATATAAATTTCTGTCTACAGAACCCCCCTCCGCCTGGTGTCTCCTAAATGCCCTCATTCACCTCAAACCTTTGGTCCAGCGTTTTCCGACAAGGATTAACCAAGTCCGTCACTCCCTACGCCCAGTCGGTCGTAGCAGCCACCCACCCTCATGTTCTAAACTCTCAGAACCGTCCGTCCTTTGGACGGCGGAACCAATCCCGCCTTGCCACCCGCCGAACATCTGTTCTCGGCCTCACCTCCACATCTGCATTTCTCACTGGCAACGCCCTGTCATCTGGCTCGGTCGAGCCATTGCGCCAGGGAAAGGCTGTCAATCCGGGAGGACTTGACGCCTATTTTGAACAGCTGCAAAAGGACAACGAGGCCGCTGCAGCAGCGGAAACCTCAGATGCCACTGATTCAGCAGCAGTAGAAGCAGAGCAGGAAGAGAAGGAATGGGTTCAGTTTCAGTTTCCGAAGCGCATCGAGTGGAAGCCGACACCGGCATCCATCTTGCTCGGTTCAGATGTCAAGACTCAAGCTCTTGATGTGGAAGAAACTACCGCCGCCCGCGATGAATCAGCGACCCTGCCGGAAGAGGCCAAAGAGGTTTTGGCTCATATTGATGCCGCTCTGGAAAAGGCAATCGAGGAGCGCAGACAGCTCGAGGCCTTGGAAGAGGAGGTCGAATCGCTGCGTGCAACCTCGCCAGAACTGGCTGAGAAGCTCGCCGAAGAAATTCGTTCGCGAACAGTTACTCCAGTTCAGCCCATCCGGACCCCGGCCAGCATTGCCCGTACCGCAACTCCCCCGATCGACCCGCAATCGCAGACCTACGCCGACCATCTCATGAAGCTTTGCGATGCCAAGAGATATGCCGAGATCCCCGCAGTTTTCGAGGCCATGTTGGTCGGCGGCATTCGCCCAATCGCCGCCGCCTACAATGCATTGCTGTACTCAGCGATCAACTTGCCTTCTGACAAGTATGAGATGGTCTCGAAGGCTCTCGATATCTACACCGATATGCGTACTCGCAAGGTGGTACCGAACGCCGAGACTTTCAACATCATGGTCAATTTGCTGGCCACCCGATCGTCTGAAGTCCTCGCCTCCAAGAAGGAGCTTGAACGCATGCGGATGAGATACGGCGGAATGGAGGAGCTTGACAAGTTCATGTTCGCATCTCAAGAGATTGAGTATGAGATGCTGTGTGTGGATGACCGTCTGGACTTTGCCCTCAAGTTCTTTGAGAAGTCTGTCATGACCAACAAGGCAGACTACTCGCCTCAGACTTATCACAATCTTATCTCGGCTTGCGCAGATTCTGGGCGCGTGTCTGATATGCTCCAGCTCTTTGAGCACATGGAGTCCAGCAAGACAACTCCCATCGCGGCTACTTTCCCGGCTATGATCACTGCGTTTGCAAAATCTGGCGATCTTATCAGCGCTGTCGAGTGCTTCAATGAGTATCGTAACCTCGCAATCGCAAATGACAAGGGAGAGCCCACTCTGCTTGATCGTGCAGATTCTCTTGTGTACGCCGCCGTGATCAATGCCTACGTCATCACTGACAAGTTTGAGGGTGCCATGAAGTTCTACGAAAAGATTGTCAAGGAGTACGGTGTCCGTGTTGCTGATATCAAGGATGCTCTTATTGCCAGTGGGTTCGTCGAGGGTTTTGTCAACCGCGGCATTTACCGCGAAGCACTTCACTGGGCTCAGAGCATTGAGAACGAGGCCAGGAACCGTACAATGGGCGAAATCGCAACAATCGCTGCTGATCACAACGACAAGCAGACTGCCGTCGCCGCGTTTGCCAACATGACACCTTCAGGCGCCGTCGCCCCATCTGCCATGGCTCTGCTCGCTATGAGCGTGCGGAACGCTGATCTCATGGCGGCTACGCGCTATTGGGACATTCTGTGCAGCTCCGAGGTGAAGATCTCATCAGCCTTTATTGAGCCTACTGTCATGTATGCTATCGCCATGATTGGTTCTGGTCAGGTTGTCGAGGGTCTCGCACAGTCCGAATGGATGTTCGAGCGCATTCGCAACAGCGCCGCCCCCGGCGACATTCACGTTGCAGGGCAGATTGAGGAGGGCGTCGAGCTCATCTCCAAGTTCATGGCCGCTCGCGGCATCACCGACCCCAGGGACAACGTCTCGCCCGTTTCGTATGCCCCTTCTCAGACGTTTGTAGCATCTCCATATCCAGGCACTCCTTCGGTCTCCAACTTTGAGGATTCTTTCGACCCTTACGCTCACAATGCCGACTTCAAGGGATCTTCGTTGATCTCGGACGAGTTGGAGGGCGCACACGGTCGCAAGGGCCCCAGAATTCAGGATGCTCTCAACCGATTCCGCAACATCCGCCGCGCCGGTCGTCACCCCAGGTACATCACCTACGCCAAGCTCATCTCTGCCGCCGCTCGTGAAAACAAGGTAGACTTGTGCCACGAGATCCTCGCCATGGCCCGCTCCGATGTTCCGCTTCTTCCTCAGTACCCCGTCGTTCGCTATGGCTGGTCATCCATCTTGGATGCCATGGTTGGCGCTTGCTTGACCTTTGGCGACAGAGTCATGGCTGAGCAGTTCCACCAGGAGCTCCTCGCTATGGGTGCCACGCCATCGGCCAACACCTTCGGTCTCTACATCACCACTCTGAAGGAATCTACCAAGACTTTCGACGAGGCTACCGAAGCTGTCAAGATCTTCCATCGCGCCAAGACCGAGGGCGTCGAACCCACCTCGTTTCTCTACAACGCTCTGATTGGAAAGCTCGGCAAGGCTCGACGCATCGACGACTGCCTCTTTTACTTTGGTGAAATGCAGGCTCTCGGCATCAAGCCTACCTCGGTCACCTACGGAACCATTGTCAACGCCCTCTGCCGTGTCAGCGACGAGAAGTTCGCCGAGAAACTGTTTGAGGAGATGGAATCCATGCCTAACTACAAGGCACGGCCCGCTCCCTACAACAGCATGATGCAGTTCTTCCTCATGACCAAGAGAGACAAGACCAAGGTTCTCGAGTACTACGGACGTATGGAGGCCAAGGGTATCGCCCCTACCGCTCACACCTTCAAGCTTCTCGTCGACACTCATGCTACTCTTGAGCCTGTTGACATGAAGGCCGCCGAGGCTGTGTTGGACATGATCCGTGGTGCTGGTCAAAAGCCTGAGCCTGTTCATTACGCTTCCTTGATCCATGCTCGCGGCTGCGTCCTCCACGATCTCGAGGGTGCTCGTCGTGTCTTCGACAGCGTGATCAGGGATAAATCGGTTACTCCCAACGCCTGTCTCTTCCAGGCCTTCTTCGAGGCCATGGTTGCCAATCACCGTGTGGCTGACACTGAGTCGGTCCTCGCCACCATGCGCGCCAAGGGTGTCCAGATGACTCCTTACATCGCCAACACTCTCATCCACGGATGGGCTTCCGAGAAGGATATCGCCAAGGCCAAGAGCATCTATGCTACGGTTACCCGAGACAAGCGCGAACCCAGCACCTACGAAGCCATGACTCGTGCCTTCCTCGCCGTTGAGGAGCGCGAGAACGCCAAGGGTGTTGTTGCTGAGATGCTCACCCGAGGCTATCCCAGCGCTGTTGTCAACAAGGTTCTCGAACTTCTCGGCGGCGGCAACAATGCTCAGGCCGGCGAAGCCGCTGTTGCTGCATAAAGCCTGCCTTTTTCTCGTCATATTTTTTCTTTTGTTTTGATGTTGGTTTTTTTTGTCTCTGTGTTCCTATCATTCTTGGCATGATACCCCCTGTTGCATGAGTATTTGAGAGGTTAAGGGGGGTTGTTGTCCCAGGGATTCTTTGGGAATTTGTTGGCGGAGAAACCGGAAAAGTTTTTCTTTTACTGTTGATTTCCACGGAGTTCTTTTTTCTTTCAAACCGCTGTCATCTCAGCGAATGGCGTTCCGGGGATAGATCAGGTTTAATACCGGGGGCCCCTGACTTCTTGAACAAGATGTCTGTGAGGCTCGGTTGGGGGGTCATTTGGGAAGTATTTTTGGCATGGACTCGGGATGGGCAAGGTTATAATGGCGGGCATAGATGCTCAGCACATTTTTTATGATATTCACATAGAACACACTCCACTCTATAAACTACAACTTTTATGTTATTTTGAAGCGAGGGAAAATAGGTTGCATGGAAAATGGGTGGCATCAGTGAAGGCATCTTCTGGAATGTTTAGATATCTTGTGACGGTTTGGTATTGCGACCTACGGCTTGCTTCTGTAACAGATTTCAACATGAATTGATGTTGATGAAATATTTTGTGCTCGATTTTAGTGATGATCCTGGGTCAATGTGTATGGGTTCCGACCTCGCCAGAATCCCCATGGGTGGTTAGGTATTGTTGTACTCGAACGAAGGACGTGGCATGCAAAAAGAGTTAGAATTGTTTTGTAGAAGTATATTACATACAAAATTTGTAGATGAACCCAGAAATGAACATATCTGAGCAAAGTTGAGCTGGGAATAACCTTTGTTAAATACAATCACTTCATCAAATAAACCTCCAACAACGACATCGCCCCTCCTTCATGATTCAACACATTCACAATCTCATACCTCGGATCAGCCTCCTTGAGCAAAGCCTCAAAGTCTCCCCTTGTCCGTTCCTTGGAACCACCGTTGATCAGCATTGCAAAGTCCCTCATCCTCACATCACGCTCCGAATATCGCGGCATAGCACCTAGCTCCGGCAAGACGCACTCGTTAATCAACAATGGCGTCCCCTCAGGATCTACTGCCCCTTCCAAACCCGGCACGAGCGCCTTGAAGATCTTTACAACCTCCTTATCCCCCCAATTATGCGTACACTGTCTCAAGAAAAAACCCGAAGCACCCCTAACAGTCTGAGGCTCAAAGAAATCCGCCTTTTCAAACGAGAACCGATCTCCCAATTTTTTTGTAGTAGCAATCTCCCGTCCTTGCTCAATCATATCCTCATTCTGATCCTGAACCACAAACCTCAAATGAGCAAACGCCTCAGCCAACTCCATACTGACATGTCCGTTTCCTCCTCCAACATCAACCACTATCCCACCTTGTTTAATTTTCCCTTTCCAATCAAACAGTTCCAAAACGACGTTGGTAACACTACTTTCACTCTTTGCGAAACCAACCATTGCCTTTGCAAACCTCTCGGCTTTATCAGGGTTTATAGCGTAGTATTCGTACATGGAGACGCCGAATCTTTTAAACCAGGGACAATGCATGGCGTCTTCTTGTTTGGTATCGATCCCGTTGTATGATTCTGCTGCGGCTTGGAATAGTTCTCCGCAGGCTAGACCCAACATTGCTCGGGAGGATTCATCCCTTGCTATTTCGGCTGAGAATGCTGTATGTGCGAAGTAATCTGGGGAAGTCTCGACGAAGAATCTGTTTGTGGCTAGGAAGCGGAGGATTCTGCCTGTGCGGTTGGGGTCTAGACCTGATTTGAGAGAGATTTCGGAGAGAGGAAGTGAATCGGAGAGAGGGATGATGGTGAATAAGTTGCATTCTATGGCTAGTTGGAAGGCGGCTGTGTCTTGGGGGCGGAAACTGAGTTGACGAATTGTTTCGGAGGGGCCGTCGATTAGGAGAGTTAGGTCGGAGAGGAGGGTGCGGAGGGTGCCTTGGAGGTTGCGGTAGATTGGGTCTGTAGAGAAGGGAGGGAGAGGGGAAGAGGAAAAGGTTAAGAGGGGGAGGGAGTTAGAGGTGAAGAAGGTGGACAGTTCTTGGGTTTTGGAGAGGATGGTAGAGGCAAGGGTGAGGATGTTTTCTTCTGTTGGGGTGGACATGATGGGTGGTTGTGGTTGTGGTTGATCTGGAGGATTCGGCAGAGGTAGGAGGATATCTGGTTAATTTGTTGGGTATTGGCTTCGTTGAACATGTCACTAAACTCTGTGATACCTTGAGAGAGGTACAAAGGGGTACTTATACTACATGACACCGTTGTTGCCTACTTCTCGGTGACTCGAACGAACCCGAGTCCTTTGTCCGTTTATCCGCACTCAATGTCCATCGCGCGCATTCCCTCCATCACCAACGGGATCCAATCACATTTTCGGGCTGATGATGTCGGATGACCGAAGTTTTGTCGGCCTCGCTTTTTTCGGTCAACAAGATGATATATCCCACGACCGGTTAAGAGCGGTATGCCAAGGGAGGCGCAAGAGCCAACCTCGATTCATCTACTGGGTTGAAAATACCGGCGGATTTAACCCCAACGAACGAGATTGTTATCCGAGAAGGATTTAAGTCCGCCTTGAGAATGATCATTCACATGCTTTTCAGACAGTATACAGACTTATCTCGTGGCGGTTTGTTTTGTTGTGTTCAGGAAGTGGCTTGCATATACGTAGTTTTGGGTGTGGGATATGTCCAGTTTCAAGTTTCATCACGAAACTATTGACTCAAGTTTGTCACGAGGTGATTCATCATGCGGGCAGATAAGCCTAGAATAGACGATGCTGGTGTTGGGGGCTGAAATTCTAGATGTGACATGGGCTGAGAGCCTGAGAGTACGGTCATTTCGAGACCAACACATTGTTGCTCAGTGCTGCTTGAAATTCAATAAGTTTTCCCGTGTGGACTATCCCTTCCGATGCTGTGCCAACACTTGAAGTTTGATGTCTTACCGTCCCTGGGCGATGCATAGCTATTTAGTAATATGCTCCTCTCTATCAATTCCAACCGCAGTTACCTGAAGCTCAATATCCACACCCATTTGTTCCTCCATTGCATCTTCGAAGTGTATATTCTCGTCCTCAGTTTCTGCAGCTCGTTGCGTGCTCATCTCTCGAATTTCCTCAATAGGCTTGGGATCAGGCGGCACCGTACGAGACGTGGATAGTAAGATGACTGGTTCAGGAGACGGCGCAGGTGGCGGGTTTACCAGGACCACTCTACGGTCATTTATCGTTCCATTTGTGACTACTGATCCGCCCATTCCAGTTCTGCTATAGCGAGTGAAGCGATCTGTTGTGCGCCTGCTTCGGATAGACAAGGAGTTGCTCTGGTAGGATGATCTAGAACCCGAATGGGATCGCCGTTTCGTCCGCCTTGAATATCGTGTAGACCTATAATCCGATTCATCGTCACCCCACATACCATCGTCCAGGTCTTCCTCGCGCTCACGGTATCGCGGACGCGGATAGTATCTCGGCTCTGCACGTGCGTGTCGTATTTCATGGACTAACTGGGGGGGGGGGAGGTTGCTACAGTAATACGAGGTGGATTCGTTCTTTTTCTTCGCTTTATTTTTAGTACTCTTTAGCCTTGCGACGAAACCATGTCCTTGGCGGCATCAAGTTTCAAGTGGTGATAATTTATAGAAAGTGTTTAGAGTAAGGTATCTTTGTTGTCACGCTCGCTATTGCAGATTCTCTACTCAAGCAGAGTCATCCAGTTTTCAAACATGATTTCCAAATGCTGTCATTGTCAGCGATGCGTTTGTTTGCCCCGTAGGCAACAAGATCCACCTTTACTTTCTCGGAAATGATATGACGTTTCTCAAATTTAGGGGGTTTGTGCGGCCTAGGGAATCTATCTAAGAATTACTCTACCGAGCACAAGCGATTCAACTCAAGGCTCTGTTCCCATTCCCATATTACCCGACGTCCTGCTACTACATGTAGGTATTAATTCATCCCTTTCACTTTCCCATACCCGACATCCTGCTACATATAGGTACCGAGAGAGAGAGAGCAGGACGAGGAGAAAAGAAAACGACGAGTGAAAGAACAAGACAAAATTAGAAATATACCGTTATCCCTCTCTCAAAGACACTGGGTGAAAAGCGAGTATTCGGAGAACAAAATGAAAAACAATAATATGGGCAATATTCCCAACGAATTTTCAGCTCCTTCGCTGCACACCTTGCTCGGTTATATCCTCAACGACCGAAAGGACCGTGCAAGTGAGCATTACGACATATCTCGGCGTAATTTCTGTCAAAATCGCGGTCGATATCATCTTTGGCTTGCTTAATCTCTCTGTTGACTCTCTCGGCCATGGTCTCTCCTCTTGGGTGTGAGCGGCACTACAAACACTCAGCCCGGCGCTCCCCTCTTAGCCATGTATTTGGATGGCCGCAATCGCAGGTTTCATTTGTTGAGGGAGCCCTGATGACTCGGAGATAATTCTTGGCAGTTTTGATGCTCAAGAGAACGTTATGCTGGGCTTCAGGGAAAAAGACCAGGGCCTTTGGGAAGTCGTCTTCTGTGCGCACGACATTCTCGAGGAGCTCTCTGAAGCAGGTCTCCTTGCCATCGGGGCCAGTCTCTCTTGTCTCAATGTCTGCGCCATGGTTGATGAGGTCAAGGCAGATGCTCTCTCGTGAAGCTCTATACGCCCTATAAAGAGCGGTCTTCCCGTCTCCGTCCACATGGTTTATCCAAGGGGCTCAATCCGGGCTGCTGCGGTCTATCCCGCAAAGTTGAAGGTCGTGGAAGAGTGAGAGGACCATGTCTGCAGGAGAGAGGGAAAGGAGAATTAGTATAATACACAACAAAGTTGTCTAGAGGAACATACCGCTGTGCGGCTGCAAGGCTCCGAGTCTTTGGCAAGGATGGTATCGTTGTTGAGGGTGTGGAGCAGGTTGCGAAGGCCGTACAGGTCATAAGGGGACTTGATGCTCTGCATCAATTCCAAAGCTCTATCAAACATGATTTTATTGGTCCTGATGGCGGTGCGTACATGACGCTGGTTTTCCTTGTCAGAATCCATGGCTAAGGTAGGTGGCAATCGAGCTTTGGTGAGAGTGTGGATGGGATGTTTGAAAGCAAATCGACCGAGTGGGAAAGCAGCAGAGAAAAATACTGACTGCCCTCGGCGCCGATTGCTGGGAGGAAGGTTGGTGTTGGTCTGTGCCTTGGGTATTTATTTGAGGCCTGCGAGTGACGGAATTTTAACGCACACACATGGCAGACGACGACCAAGTCCCGTGGGCATTTCTCCTCCTGTTCTTTACTACATACAGCACCTCGTATAGGTACCCGCTGAGCAGCAACGCCACTACCTGTGCCGTCCTTTATCTTCCCATCCCCTAATTTTTGACCCAGTTAAATGTACTGTATCGCCATTAAAAGCACTGTCGTTCGAGTTTTGAAAGAGCTGTTTTATAATTGAAATTTTGAAATGCTTTTTTAAAAACAAATAGTTGAAAAGACCCAATATTATTTAAAGATGCTGTTCGGACCCGGCTCGAAGGATAGGTGTTACAAGACCGTTGTTGCCTTTGCTCAATGCTTCGAAAGGAATACAGAGCGAAACCAACAACCATCACCACCACCATTATCACTGGTTGCAAGCCCCTGTGAATATGGGCACAATATACTATGAAAGTGGGAGACTTAGGGGCTCCAACACCTTTTAAAATAAAACAAGGGCCTTTACCACGACAATTTTCACCCCCAAGCCCCCATCCTCACTTCACTCGATTATCCGTATCTTACTGGCTCTGGAATATAGAAGGTTCTGGAATACTGGTTATCGATTCAGTTAAATGTACTGCTGTGGCAGGAAAGACTTGGGGAGTTAAGCTTTCCCGAGCAAGGGAGATCTACACCAAAGTCATCAGGAGCGTAATGGCCTATGGTGCAAATGTCTGG
>MU865482.1:0-45419 GCA_033297215.1 Podospora fimiseda | reverse complement strand
TCTCTCCTCGATGTCCTGGCACTAGGCAACATCTCTCCTGAGTGCCATCGGTTGTCTCAGGGGCCGCCCTGCGGTCCCTGTGTGGGGGTATTATGTCTGGGGCGTAACACTGTGGTACACGGTTATGTCGGGAGATACATGTGCTGTCATCTCGGAAGCAAATGGACTCGATCTCGCGGACCTTTTCTTCCTCAACCCGTCCCTGAACGCAAAGTGTACGAACATTTTACTCGAACTGGCGTACTGCGTTGCGCCCGTCGGGGACATTACGACATATACTGGATATCCAATCTCTTCGATACTGTCCGGGCCCTTGGGCGACCATCACGGTGCCGCCCGCGAACTTTACTCCCGTCAACACAGTCATCACAACACCAAAAGGAGATCCGGGATATGTGGCAACAACCACCCCGCTTCTGCCGACAGCAAGTGGAACAATCCCGGGGTGTTACCAGTACAGAAACTACAACCCGAGAGTTTCGGTTGTGAACTCGTGCGATTACGTCGCCTACTCTTATGGCAATACAGTTGAGGAGATTTGTCAGTGGAACCCGAACTTGCTGGCTGGGAACAACTGCACCCTTCAGCCCGGTTTTAGTTAATGTGTGGAGCGAGACAAGCCTGTGATAGCAGGAACGTTTTCCAGTTGCCTAGATATTGCCGCGACCGAGCCGGGGACAATCATGACGTGTAACTGCTTTACCCAAGTCAAGGGCTACCAAAAGGCCTCTGGTTTTGCATGCGACTCGTTTAGCACACCCCTTTCAGACGATGTATACCTGCCACTTGCTGACTTGTTGAGATGGAACACATGACTGGGTCCGAAATCATCATCACTAAAAGAGTGCACTACTGCTTTATTTCTAAACTTGGATTACTACAGCGCGCGTGCCGTCGGCATTGAGGCACAAGAATAGGTAGAAATTTTAATACCGCAGAATCTCCAAAGGCCGTCTATAAAGGGTAAAAAATGCGTCAGGGTCCCGCAGTACGCTGTAAATTGAAACCACCACCGAGTGAATTGAAACTCTCATCCAGCCTAATTCCTCCTCCTTACATCCCTCAATCTCCTCATACTCGGGAATGGGCGGCGCGATACCTCCAACCCAGGGGTTAGGCACGCCTCGCCCAATGTTTTCAGGAATCTCCGGCGGCCAATCTTTCCAAATAAGGTCAACAAAGCAGTTTCCAGTCTGGGAAAATCTCAAGGCTTTTCTCCTGTTGTCATCTTCTTTCTCTTCCGAAAGGCAATCATCATCGACTTTTGCCCAGCAACCGAGAACATCCTCCGAAACCCGAATAACAAAATTGTATCTTTGTGACTGCCGGCGAATTGTGGCACCTTGTCCGTGTTCTTTTTCCACGGCCGCCTCGCACCACTTTTTAAACTCGGTCCTCACTGTTTCCACCGTGGCGTTCTTGAGCGTCGCGGCATCCTGAACGACTGTCAGACAAAAGGATGGAACTTGCTCCATTCCGTTATAAAACTCCAAACTGTCGCGGACTCGATATTTTATGTAGAACAAAAGTTTCTTCCAGGAAGGGTGGGCATGAATGTCAGGGACCGAGTAATCGTCGCACCGGAACATGACGAACCCCCATACGCGATGAGAGTCCTCGGTGAGGGCACGATCAATTACGTCTGCGTCATTCCTTCTGTTATAGGTCTTTGGAGTTTGAAAGAAAAATGGTCGGGGTTTTCCAGGTAGCGCGCTGATTTGGCTTTTAGAGATAACGGTGTCATTGCGGCGGTATCGGGGGGAGGTTCTTGCATTTTCAGTCGGTCCGTAAATTTGAGAAAACACAAAAGTGTTAAAGAAGGATGAAGGAATGAAACTCTGGCGGGGAGAAAATGACTGCCTTTTTGACGTGGTCTCAATAGAAAAAAGCAAGCGCCAGAGCGGGTCAGCTTTTGAGAAACTGCCCAAACACGAGAGGCGAAGTAAAAACGTTTCCAAGTGTGACGTATAACAAGTTCGTATTCTGAGTACCAGGCATAATCCATATTGTTCATCCAAAGTTTAATCCATACATATTCCCGCTGCGACTTTTTCACTCATACTCTCTCACAATCCCTTGACAAAACTCCCAAAACTCCTTCCCCCTCCCCGTCCCACCTTCCTCAACCGTCTTCCCCCCATCAACCAAATCTTTCCTCACAAACTCCGCAACCCTCCCCCAGGGAACCACATAACACCCATTCTTTTCCACCCCAATTTCTTTGTCATCAACCCCAGCAAACAACACCGTCGTAGCACACTTTTCCACCGGATGAAAAAGCGGCCAAGCCAAATACTTTAACATGGGCGTATGTCTAAACAGATTCGTTGACGCCGCACCAGGATTCAACGAAACACTGACAACCGGTTTTTCTTTTTCCTTTTGCAATCTAGATAATTCTGCAGATAAGAAATAATTACCCGTTTTTGAATTGGTGTAATTACGGGTTATGTCTTTTGTTGGGGTTTCAAATTCAGAGATGAGTAAACCGCCTTGAGGGGCTGAAAGTTCGATTACTTGGCTTGCGGACCAGATTACACGGACAGAACCGGGAGGAGAAACAGATGCAGTGGATTCGAGTAGAGGCAAAAGGAGTTTAGTGAAGAGGAAGGGACCGTAGCAGTTTGTTGCCAGTTGGAGATCGTGGTCCTGTTTGGAAAGACTGCCGAGGGGGGGTTGGGAGACTCCGGCGTTGTTGAAGAGGACGTGGAGTTGGGATTCTTTGGAGAGAAAGGTTTGGACTGAGGATTTGATTTTGGAGAGGTCGGATAGGTCTAGATGGAGGAAATGAAGAGAGCCGGTGGTGGTGGATTGAGGGGAGGATGATGATTGTATTTGTTGGATTGCTTTGGTTACATTTTCTTCTGAGCGACCGGCGATGTAGACGCGGGCTTTTTTGTGGTAGAGAAAGGTGACGAGTGAAAGACCGATTCCGGAGGCTCCGCCTGTGACGATGAAGACTTTTCCGGATTGAGAGGGGATTTCTGATGGAGAAAAGGTTGGCTTCGGTGGGAAGAATTGTGACCACTGTGATTTGAACATTTTGATGATGATGGTGGTGATGATGGAAGTGATGGTATTGTGGTGTTGTGCTTGGCTTCGTGGCGGCGGCGGCGGGGAGAAAGGGATAAGACGGCAAAGGGAATGAACGAAGGATGAGATCAGGTAAATATACCCCCAGGGGTAGATGAAGAATAGCGGGGGTTTTTCCTCGGTGTAACAGTTGGGGGTATCAGACGGTACATTCGGGCCTTTCTTACCCCATCCAGCGAGGCTCGGATTACGCGTCGTGTTCGTGTTTGTCGTTATTAACACGGTACGATGTGTCTTTCTCGGCATCGGGGAACTGAAAGCGTCGTCTTTTTTTTTGACCAATGGTTTGTCACATCTCACAAAAATTGGGAAGGTTCCATCAGCTGCGCCGTAAACACAATCTATTCTGCTGACGGTGCACAAATTGAAATGTGTGAATGTCACCCCAACTGCCGGAACTAAGCCCTATCACAGGTCCACCGTTTGTGGTACTCGATATTAAAAAACGTCCCAACAATACTACACTACTTCAATCCGAGTCTTCAAGCCCTTCATGACGATACCTCGGACAGTAAATGCTCCACACGAGGTTGCCGCTGATGCTAAACATGACAGCCTCGATGTAAGCTCTAACATCCTTGGAAAGCCGCTGGTTTCTCTTGGTATTTTCCACAATGAGACGATACTCTTCAACGTAATCTCTGATAATCTCACCGCAGATCAGCTTGGCTTCTTCCTCCCCTACTGACCTCTCCTTCATGATGACCCAGACGGCGTTGAACACGTAATCTTGGCCTTGGCGTTCTGCAGCGTCTCTCTCTTTTTCCCAAGAGTAAAGATCGTTTGTCAGTCCCAATACTGCATATCCCGGTCTGGCGAGTTCCATGCAGATGTGGCATTCTTCTTCTGGGATCGTGAGGGCCATGCCGAATGTCAAAGTGCCGAACCAGATTCTTGGGATTTTCAGTCATTGTGCGGTATTTAGAGACGAGGTGGACTTACAGTTCCCCAGAGTCTATGACCCTAGCTGGGATGTATTCTTGCAGAGTGTCAAAGGGCTTCAGTCTGGTTTGGGAAGCCAACTGCACAAATCGAGCCCAAGCTTTCATGCTCGTCTTGGCGCGAACCGGGTCGATGGCAATCATCTCTGCAAAGATCTGAGCCTGCAGGCGCTTCTCGGGACGGAGCGAGCTCAGATCACGAGGGTTGCAATCCATGTCACCGGTGCCCTGGAAAGCCTCGAGCATCTCGGCTCCTGCAACTCCCTGATCGACGTTTTTGAGGTCGAGGGTTTCCATCTCGTCGTCGTATAAAAAGGCAAATTCGTTGGCGTACGAGATCGTTTCGAGTCTCTCGGGTAGACATTCGGGCACTGTCACTCGGACGAAGCTGAACCTCTCCCCAAGATTCCCATTGTATCCTCCGTACAGGGGAGAAACGTGTCTGTCCCAGTCCCGCTGGGCTCGAAGGCTGCCAAGGATCTCGCTGAAGGAGTCTTTGTGGACACGCAGAGGAATGCCGTCGCAGAGGCCATGCGTCTCGTAGAGACTAGTGTCGATCTCTTCTGAATAACGAAACTCCATAGTGGAAAAAGTGAGGGTCCGGAATGAATTACAATGTGGAGAAACACACAGGTTTGGAAAGAGCACGGAGCACAAAAGACGGAGGTTTTATCTTACGGCATATGCCCAGTCTTGACTCTTAGTCTGGGCAACCACAAACGAACCTTAGTTTTCATCCCCTGAAGCGAGCCATCGGAGTCTTTCCGGAGTCCAGGTCAAAGAGTGTGATAGGCACTCCAAACACAGGAAGCGATGTGGCTAGCATGGCACATGACGACTGGATTCAAAACGGTTGATTTCCGAGTCACCGCCTTACAGCACATGTACTTGGAGATGTCCGGGGGTGTAATACGGCTTGTTGGTGATAACAATCAAGTCAAAACCATCAAGTACCCTCACCGACGCTAAGCATGGGAGAGGCGTCACATAGAGTGAAAAGGTATCCATTTGGACCATGGATGCCAGAGGGCGCAGGCGGGCGTAAGGAATTAAGGATACAACCGCTACGCCCGCTATGACTTACCAAATCGGGCCCTGGCTCCGTTTGGTGTCCTAGTGTTCGGGAGTTGTTGCGGCGCAGAAACATGCCGTGCTTATCCCTATCACTGTGATTCCTGGCTTGCATAAGAATATCTGAGTGGGCGGGGGTGGCGATCCGTAGGCAAAGAATCGGGCACCTTGATACTTGGCATTTTTCTCGTCAAAATTTCATCTTGACCGGTTTCACATTATCAACTGCAGATTCCACAGCTCACATCAACTCACATCTCCATTGATTCTGTCAACAAGACAGAACCTTGCCCATCATGATCATCCTCTTTCTTGCCGCCTGTCTCCTTTACTACTGTGGAATAATCATCCACCGACTCTACTTTTCTCCCCTCGCAAAGTTCCCCGGTTCCAAGCTCGCAGCAGCAACAGGCTGGTATGAATTCTACTACGACTACTGGCTCGAGGGCAAGTACCTCTGGGAGATTGAAAAGATGCACAAGAAATATGGCCCCATCATCAGGGTCAACCCGGACGAGCTGAGCATTCGCGACGCCGACTTTTACAATGAGGTCTACGTCACGGAAAGCAAGCGCCGAACAAATGCCCACGACCTCTTTTGCAAGGGCATTGACTTTGATGGATGTCATCTCTTGACGACTGATCACGACCTTCACAGGAGGAGACGGAAGCCCCTGGAACCATTTTTTTCTCGTCTCGGAATCTCTCGTTTGCAACCGATGCTCGCCGAGGTTGCACTGCATCTCGAGTCTCGCATCAGGGAGTTGAAGGGAAGCAACAAGGTTATTCGACTTGATCATGCTTTTTCTGCCTTTTCGGGAGACATTATCGGTCGCATCTGTCTCGACGATGGCACAGGATCAGGTCGTTTTCTCGATGATCCGGATTTCTCGCCCGAGTGGTATGATGTGATCCACGCCATTGTTCGATCGATTCCTCTTTTCACACAGTTTCCATCCATCATAAGAGTATTGAGCCTGATACCCGAATCGGTTCTTTTGTGGGCTTATCCCCGAGGGCAGATGTTTAACATTTTCAAACAGGTATGTATCTCTCGGCTGTAATCATGAATTCAGAAATCAAAAACTGACAAACCAAAAAAGAGAGCAAAAGACCACATCCGCAGGGCCATGTCAAAAACAAAAGGAGATAAACTTTCTCACGAAAACGAAAGCTCCCTCTTTCATCACATCGTCGCCAGCGATATGCCCGAGTCCGAACGGTCCGAAGAGCGTCTCGCAAAAGAAGCACAAGTCCTCCTCGGCGGCGGCACGGCCAGCACCGCTCGCACCATCGGATTCGCCTCCTTTTACATCCTCACCCAACCAGAACTGCGCGCCAATCTCGAGGCCGAGCTGCGAGATGTCATGTCAGACTGGCCCACCCGAGTCCCTACCTGGACAACACTGGAGCAACTGCCGCTCCTGCAGGCAATCATCAAAGAGTCCCTACGACTAAGCTACGGGGTCATGCACCGTCTCCCTCGCGTATCACCCGACGTTTCCATCCAATACAAAGGGTACACCATCCCGCCAGGAGTAGCAGTGGGAATGTCAGCGTACCTGCAGCATTCAGATGCGGAAGTGTTTCCTTCTCCCGACAAGTTTATTCCTGAGCGTTGGTTTGCAGGCAATGTAACTCCAGCCATGAATAAAAGTTATGTTCCATTCTGCCGGGGGTCGAGAAATTGCTTGGGGATGAACTTGGCAATGGCCGAGATGAGTCTGATCCTTGCCGTGTTGTATCGACCAAACGGACCAGAGTTTGAACTATTTGAAACCGATGAGAGCGACGTCAAGCAGGCACACGATTTTTTGATTCCGCTACCAAAATTGACTACGAAGGGTGTGAGGGCGTTGGTGCGGTGATGGCACAGCAAGTTCCCGTCGGGAGGTGGGGAGGCACAGGAGGAGGAAAACGGGTTGGGGGACAAACGAGGGATTTAACGGTTTTGTATTGTGTAGGAACCGGTGTGATTGTGATACATTTCATTGCAGAATATTTACGAATCAGATATTGAAGACATGCCAAGGATGTGAGTCTGAGAACCATGCATATTGTCATCAATATATTTTGCCACAAAAGAATCCCATCACTCCCAACCAAACGTCAATGACACTGCATATTGTGCGTCGTTTGTTTCCGAATCATATCCAACCTACATATTGCATTGCATACGGCTCAACAAATCCTCTGGATGCCTACACTACAATGTATGTCAACCACACATTCCCCCACGCCAACCTTCGACCAGAGTCGGAGGCGAAATCCCCAGACGATCATCACAATCCTTCCTGCGGCACAGTCGTAACATCCCCCAAAAAGCCACCGAACCACGGACCATTGTTTAATTCTTCTTATCCCTGCCTAGAGGTACCTACACCCTTCAAGGATACACCCCGTACGCCTCCCAAGAAAAAAAAAAGACATTTCCCTCCTCCTTCCTCCCCCTCTCTCAACTGCCGATAATCCTCACCGTTTTAATCCCTTCGCCGCAATCCCACATAAATCGGCCTCTTCTCAACAAGCAAAAAAGTCCTCAAATCCTCCCACTGCAACCTCTTGTCATAATTAGAAGGCGGCGTAAACTCAAAGTTCCAAAGCAGCTTCGCCAGAACCAATCTCATTTCCGCCCACGCAAGGTGCTGTCCCAGACAATTCCTGGGTCCAACGGTAAAAGGCTGCAGTGCATGTCTCGCATCGTTGTAAAACGGCGAAGCGGGATCAGTAATAGCCTCCGGTAACCATCTCTCAGGTCTGAAAAAATCCGGTTCATGCCAAAATTTAGGATCCCGATTGATGGTGTATGCTTGAATCGAAACTGGCGTGCCTCCGGGCAATTTGACTCCGCAGACTGTTCCACTTTCCTTTGGAACCCTGCGCGGGAGGACCCAGGGAATTGGCGTGCAGAGTCTGAGACCTTCATTGATGACGGCGTTGAGATAAGGCAGATTCTGGAGTGAGTTGAGCGACATTTTACCACTTTCTGGTAATTCCCGCCGGACTTCATCCTTTGCCTTTTGCAGCACCTCGGGGTTTTGCGTCAGGTAATTGACCATCCCACCCAAAGCTGTCGCCGTCGTCTCGCTGCCCGTCGTCACCAAAATCATGAAAGTGACATTAATCTCCCCAAGAGGAAGCGCCAGTCCCCCGTTCTCCCCGTCCTCCTTTTTAATCATGCTCGACATGATATCCGGCCGTTCCATCTCGTAGTTGAGACGACGACGCACCTTGCCTTCAATATGCTCAAAATGATCCCTTTGCATCTTTTTCAGAGAAGGAGGAATACACTTCATCAAAGCCCATTGCAACCAGGGATAAAACCGCGCTGAAGCAACCCAAGTCGCCGCTTCAACACTCTTGAACAACAACGCAATCCAAGGATGATACTGTGAATCCTGCAAACAGTTGAAGGACTCCCCAAACCCAAGATCACCAAAAATATCAAACGTAGTAAAGTTGATCCAAGGCCAAATATCCAATTCCACTCTGCCGTCTGCAGCTTTTTCTTGTAGTCTCTCAACCAAAAGATCCGCATAGCGATGAATAAACTGCTCTTGCGCCTTCAGAGCCCTCGGAGTAAACCCCGGAGTCAAAGCCTTGCGCATACGAGCATGATACTCAGGATCAAGAGCGCTGAGCAACGACTCTGGTTGACCCGGTTGTCTGGTCCACCAAATATGGTCCTTCAAAAACGGAGGAGAACCAGATTTGGTTTGTAAAATGTCGTTGTAAGCGTCCGGGTCGGCAAAGGTGACTTCATCGGGTGCGATTCGCAATACGGGACCGTACTGCCGATGAAGCTTTTGGAAATCGTGCACGATGGTTCCCTTTAGGAGGGCGTGCACAAAGGGTAGACGGGATGCGGCCCAGCTGCGGGGACCGGGGATGTGTGAAAGGGGGTGAAAGTAAACATTGTAGATTGCACGTAGGAATTGGTACTTTTTTACACTGTCAGAATTTTTCTTTTTGAGAGATTTGTCTCACATACCGTGATGACGATAAGCAAAAAGGTGGTGATGAGTTCCGTTGCTGTAGCCATGGTACCGAATCTTTTTCGGCCGCAGCGGAATTGTCGCGGAATGCACACAGCAAGAGAAAAAAAAAAGGTCGAGAACGGTGGGATTACCTTCCTGCCCCCTCCTTCAGGAGCGAAACGAGTTAAAGGCAGACAAGACACACCACAAACGCATGCAACGTCTTGCTCTCCGAAGGTGGTGTCAGCAGGATCGGAACCAACAAGCCGTCTTCCCCGCCGCTCCCCCAATTGGTTGCATTCCCTTATCCTTGGGCCGCAGAGCTGCAGGAAGGAAACTCGAAGCGCCGAAATCACAGTGCATACATGTAATAAAAGTAAAAAAAAACGCCCCCGGAGTCAAATTATCACCTTACCCGCTCACCCAAAAGACCAAAAGGGGGAAGGTCTGCTTTCATCTCACTCCCAAACTGCTGCTTTTTTTCCTTTTTCCTTTTTCTTTTCTCCAGTGTTTTTTTCTTGACCATTGAATCTTATCCATTGAGTCTGCAAGCAGGCTACAGACTTCTCTCTACCTAATCATGGCTGCACAATGGGCTGGCACTGGAGCGCTTCCTCCTCCTCCTGGAATTGAACCCAACTTTATCGATCCGCCAAGTCAAGTTCCAGGAAATGTTGCTCTTCATGGAGTGCTGTTGACTGTCTCCACTCTGTCCATGGTGATGAGGTTTTACACCCGTTGCTGCATCACCAGGAGCAAATGGGGAATGGATGACGGTAAGTCAACTTTCCGTTCTCTTCTTCCAAGACTTTCTTTCTTTTCCTGACAGCAAAAAAAATCAGTCTTTTGTTTCATCTCCTACGGCATGAGTCTGGGGTTCTCGGCGTTAATGTTCAAAACATTTGAATACGGCATCGGACGCCACATGTGGGACACACCGGCATTCTGGCTTCCAACAGCCTTTGAGTGGTTCACCTATGCGACTTATGTATACGTCCTGCTCAGTCTCGCCGTCAGACTTTCTTTTCTCTTCTTTTACTATCGAGTCTTTTCCCAACAGGGAAAGATTAGATATGTTCTCATCGGGTCGATTGTCTTCATGTCGGCGTTGAATCTTGGCATCTTTTTTACTACCTTGTTCAACTGCAATCCGAGGGAGAAGGCTTGGAATTCGACCGTGGACGGCAAGTGTATCAATCCGGAGATTCTCCCGTGGATTTCGAGTGGAAGCAGTGCGGCTTGTGATATTTTCGTGTTGCTTCTTCCGATACCAGTTTTGTGGGGGCTTAATATGGATATCAAGAAGAAAGTGAGGGTTCTCGGTGTGTTTGGTTTGGGTCTTTTGTAAGTTTCCTCTCTTCAAAAATTAATGTCAGTGCTTATTCTAACTATCATCTTCAGCTCATGCATTGCAAGTCTGGTCCGGTTGAGCATGACCAGCCTCCTCAAAAGCAGTTTCGACGCAACCTGGAATATTGCAACTATTTCCACCTGGTCAACGCTTGAAGCAAACGTCGCCATTATCTGCGCCTGCTTGATGTTGCTTCCTGCCTTCCTCGAGAGACACCTGCCGCCAAGACTTAGGGCTCACTTCTCCCGATTATGGGACTGGACATTGAGTGCAATTTCGAGAAAATCCTCCAGCGGTTCTGTGTCGTGGAGAATTCCTGGTTCTGTGAGTCGGACCAAGTCTGGAAAGGCGGGAAGTAAATCGTCGGATTCTGAGAGCGCTGATAAGATACATCCTTGGGTTGAGCTCAAGGGCCCGAATGGGAGTGGTCGGAATGTGAATGTTATTGTTACTAATGGGTCGTTGGATGCGGACTTGGAGGAACAGAGGATGGGATCTGGTCGGCGGCCATGATGTTGCTTTCTTGGTTAAGGGAGTTGACTGTGTTTCTGTTTGCTCGTTGGATCAATTAATGCATGAGATTGTTAGGGTGTCTTACCAATTACCTAGTCATGAAACCTATCGCCTCACGCAGCTCTCGTGTCGTCATCATTTCTGTCATGGAAGGAATGGCCGTTGCACAACTTACAAAACCCAGCCCTCATCTCGCCTTTTCACCCAAACTCCAACCAATCCTCTGCTCTTCCGCAGGTCTTCAATCCACGACTTGCTCGTCACGTCTTTTTTTCCATCCCAATCTCAACACTCTGCAGATAGGGCGATGCAGTAGTTGACCTCTTGGCTGGACCAAAACTGGGATTAATCTACTCGGCACATGTTTAGCCGCCGAGATGTCACGGCTATCCACGTGGTTTGAATGGAAACTTGGAGAAATACCACAGGATCCGGTTAAAATACTACATTAGCTGCCGAGATATTTAGGCAGTTGAAGATATCAATCTCGATGACAGCACCGTCTTGTTTTCTGCGTGCAGGCCACGTTGCCAAATGCTTCCAGTAAAGTGACATAACTTCTTTGGGGTCACTTCTCGGCGACACACCATAATCTTCATCCTCCATAACAACTGATATCCAACATGGCGTGGAGTCACCTTTCCCTCACCCGCATGCTCCTCCTAGGGCTCATTGCCCCCCTATCCGGAGTCTGCGCAGCAGACAAAAAGGTCGAAACCCCTCAAAAGGGCACCAAAGAAGGACTGGCCTACGAAGAAATCCAAAAAGTCCAAGTCTACACCGACAATTCCACAATCCCAGGAGTATCACCCCCAACCGAAGGATGGTGGAAATCCAAGATCTGCTCCGGACCATACTGCGTCTACACAAACCGCAAAGTCGCCAAGGGTCGCGGCATCGCCCTCGTAACCAAACTCGACGAATTCCAAAAGGTCGAACGCATAGAAGAACACCTCAACCACGGTGACAACCGTTATGAGGAACCGGTAACCTTCACCGAAACCGAAGTCCTCGAAAAAGGTCCCGGAATCACAGCCACCAAGACAATCCGCCGCGGCAAACAACTCATGTCCTGGTCACCAGTCCTCCTCGTCCACAAAGACTTCTTTGACGACGTAGTCAAGAAAAAGGAACGAACCCGTCTCCTCGAAGCAGCCGTCGGTTTCCTCCCTGATTCCACCCGCGCAGCATTCAACAAACAACGTCTCCGCCCCGGTGAATCTTCACCTCAAACAAACCCCAGATCAATCGAGGAAATTCTTTATGCTCACCCTTTCGAAATCGACCTCGGAGCAGGATACCGCCAAACTCATTCCTCAAAGCACTTTATCAATTATCCAGAAGTTGCCCTATTCCAACACGACTGCCGTCCCAATGTCGCTTATTACATTGACTCAAACCTTTATCATCGCACCACCGCCGCCCGAAAAATCACCGAAGGGGAAGAACTCTCCATTTCTTATATAGATATCTTTGAACCAGGCAAAACCCGTCAAGACTGGGTAAAACGGTTTCGCGGGCTAAACAAACCCTGTCCTTGCGCCACTTGCACCCAAAAGAACCTCAAGGAGCACGAAAAGCGCATGGATGAGATACTCAAAATCCGAGCAGAGTTGCGAAACCACGACAGCAAAAAGGTTACCGTTGAAATGATTGATAGGTTCATAAAGTTGTATCAGGAAGAAAAGTTGAATACAAAATTGGCAGAGGCTTATGAACTTGCTGCGTTGAATTATAATTATCTGGGGGAAGATAAAAAGGCAAAAAAGTATGCGGATTTGGCTGTTCAGGCTGGAATTGTGGAAGGAGGAAAGGACAGTAATGATGTTATTGCTATGAGGGTTATGGCTAGTGATATCAAGGGGCATTACAGTTATCGGTTTACGTTGAAGAGGAGGGGGTTGTGAGAGAGGCAGAAACAAGTGTCATCGACAATCAATCAGTGTGCATGTGAGTGGTACGCAGAGAGTAAACATTATGTTAACGTTAGGGACTATCTTAATACAATTTGTTGTAAAACTCCACCGATTTCATCTTGTGTACCTAGTGCTCAAATTAGCCCTCCTCTTTAGATTCCATTATTACCCCCAGTCGAGCGCAACCTTCCAAAGCCTATCTAATCCCTCACTGTCATTCATTTCAAGGAGACGATGAAGTAACATTAGGCCTGACAATCTCCAAAAACTCCTCAATATCCTCCAAGAACGCAGCAGGTTCCTGAAGAGCAGCAAAGTGACCACCCTGAGCATGAGCATTGTAAAACACCATGTTAGGGAAGAGATGCTCGGCCCAAGTTCTAGGCAAACTGGCAATCTCAACCGGGAAGGCAGAGTACCCAAACGGCTTGGTGAAGGAAGTGGGCATGGTAGGCAGGGTACCACCAACAATGCTGGTCAAGACGCGGTAAGACCACATGGCTCTGACGTAGGTGTCTGTGAACCAGTAGAGGGAAACGGTATTCAGAATGGTCTTGAGGGAAAGAGGCGTGGCGTTGACGTTGTCGCTCCATTCGATAAACTTCTCACCCATCCAGGCGAGCATGGCCAATGGGTTGGTGTTGAGGACAAGGGAGATGGTTGAAGGGCGGGTGCCGTGTTCATTGGCATAGGCAGAACCGGTACTGGCCCATGCGGTGGCGCCCTGAAGGATTGCCTCCTCGGCAGGGGTGATGGTGAGGTTGGCATTAGCGACGGATTCCTTTTGGGTCTCAGTCAAAAAGTACATGTTCAAGTGATAGGCCTTGCACTCGTCGTGGTTGCCGCACATGGTTTGGGCGAGGAAGCTGCCAACGTCACCACCCTGAGCAACATAGGCGTCAAATCCGAGCGCAATCATGAGTTCGTTGAGGGCCTCGCTGGCTTGATCCATGTCCAACTCGGTCTCGCTCTCCTCGACGCGCGTCGACAGGCAGTAATCGGGAATGCTGGGGACGACAACATGGTATGGAAGCGTCTCCGGGGTGTATTTCGCAGCCAACAAGTCCAAGACTCCCACAAACTCCAACCAAGAGCCGGGCCAACCGTGCAAAAAGGTTACTGGGATGGCATCGGCCTTTTTGGAGAAGAGACCGGCAAAGTGAAGGTCATAAACCTGTCCGTCGGAAGGAGCGGTGACGTTTAATCTCCACTGGGGATACTTGTTTTGTTGTGCTTCCTCCTCGCGCCAATCAAAGTCGTCTATCCAGTATTTCTGAGAATCGATGAGCCAGTCCCTTGATACACCAAAGGTGCCGTTGGGGGCATATGCGTGGATGTTGTAGTACTTTGGTGCAGCAATGTAGGCCGAGTCCACGAGGGAGTAGAGATTGTGAACGTCACGGTTGGGGACGTTGAGGGTGAACGGAGTCGGAGTGACTGCGAGTCCGGCGGGGAGAACCCCAAAGGCGGAGAAGTTCAGAGCCATGGTGTTGATGGAGACGGAAGCGGGAACGGGGGGTGGAGAGGATGAGGTAGATGAACAATGGCTGCAGGTCGAGAGGGGGCCTTTTTATATCTATCAATATTTTGTTGGGTTCGTTGTTTACTACCAAACCAAATGCTGAGAACACATTTTGAATCAAGTCTCTTTTTGGCAAGAGCTACGTCAGCGTGGTCAGTCAGCGTTGTGTGCTCGTGATGTCGTACAAACCCGGTTTTAGAAGGGCTTGCATTGGCTAGGTCCGGGAAGGATTTAACTAAGCAGGGCCTCTCATTCGTGATCACCAATCGGCTGCAGGGCCGAACAGGGGCTATTGGATACTTTTGGCAAGGCGGGAAGCACGGGAGAACCACTACAAGGGTTCACCCCCGCAGCATAAGAAATGTTTTGACGGGTGAACTGGTGTGATGAGGCGATTCCAAGACTACCGTTCGTGATGGTCTTTGTAATGGTTCATGGAACTAACGATGAATTGGAGTAAACAGGGCGGAACTCATGGATTGCTGGCGGGCGGGGATCAATTGCTCTGTCCAGTAGCATCAAGACACGGTCACATCATGGAGACCAGACGGCGGAAACATAAAAGTCCGGCCCATGAAAGTTTCCCATCGGACCGGCATTGAAGGTGGATACAATTGAGAGGGACTTTTGTCTTTTTTCCCCCCTCTGCAATTTTATTTTTTATCCATCCATGTTTCCTTTTGGCGGTGATCAACAAGATGATCAACAACTGCACGAAATCATGTTTCATCAATCTTCTCCTATCCGAATCCCACCGTCGTTCTCAAATCCTCATTCCACACCGCCGGGTTCTTTTTGAAGAAGCGAGAAGGCTTCTTTAATCCTCTCTAGGCAACGTTGATTTTTGCTTGTCATTAGCGTTTCAAGTTCCCAGGGAACTGGCACCGCCAAGGAAGAGCTTGAAGATCCTTAATCAATTCCCAATCAACTGCCGACAATGTTCAAGGTGAGGGTTGATTCGGCCGATACCACCAAGCCATTGGGCCGATGCTAACAGGACTCATTTGACCGACACTCTCCTCTTGCTTGGCGAATGGTTATTTGACTCATGAAGCCCAGGGACAGGAGCCAAGGAAATGTCAAGCATTCTCGCAACATTGGTTGACGGTGGTGGTCTGAGGGGTTCGACGTAGCGGTGCACGTTCTTTATGTCCGCGGAAACATTGAAAAGGCCGCTCTGCTACCCAGTCAGCAGGAATCTACAGAATTTTATCTAAGAATCTGAGAGATATGAACGTATTTCGCATTGACGACTGATGTGGACGGTGTGCATTGGCATTGCGATGCAGGATAAGGTGGCTGAAAAACGAGTTGCCAAGCGCACGTTGGGCAAGTCCAGGCTGAAAATGTTCTGTCGCTGTTCGGGCAGGTCGAACTTGACTCTCAGGAATGGACACGAGGATGCGCCTTCTCGTCAGCAAATTTGCGGGAAAGCGCTGCTTTCTTGGATGTTCACATACCTATGCGCGTAGGTCGCTCTCTGTCAAGCAAGAGCGTCCAAGAGGTCCAAGTCAGATCATGTTGCATGAGAGGGCCAATAGATAAAGGTCAGGAACGAAGTGCATACATGTATCAAAGGTTGAGAAAATGCATCGAATCTGCGGTGTAACATATATTTTGTGAAAAAGGAAGGAGGCTTGAATCCTGACTTCCCAAGATGCCGTTAAGCACCGGATCTGCAGCAAGAAAACCTAACTTCGGTTGGACACACCTTTGAGAAAATGGATAAAAACTTCGGACGGATCCGCCCGAAACAAAAAGATAAACTCATAAAATTCCTATCAAACAATGCATACCTTTCACTCATCTCAACCCAACCTTCTAGAGTCTGAACTGAATGATACCCAAAATATGAGTGGCCAAGAGGTGAGAGCTGCAAGCCAAACTGAACACGGCAGCGCCCTAGCTACAAACGGTGTAGCTGAACAAATGATTCAGTGGGCGGGAACTAGACGGTTGGTAATCGTTTTTCGGTTGTTTTGTTGGGCGTTATCTCTCCACATGCTGCGGAACGGCGCGCAGATAGGACGAGGGAATGGGGGTCGCGGCATTGGAGAACAGGCCTGCAGGGCCAAGAAGTAATAGTCGATACCCCTGGAACAAACCCCCCGTGGGGAGTCTGAGAGTAAAAAAGATCGGACTCCGATACGATGAACGATCAAAAACTGTGCCACCACCATGATATGCATTTTGTTGAATCTATCTCTCCGCATTATTACGCCACAAACTTGCGCGGATCAATAAACAAACCGATTTTCAATCCCAGCCAGAAAGTCTAGATTTCTGTTTTGCATGAAATTATGGAAGTGACGAAATGCATTATCTCGTCCCTGGCAGCTTTGATATCGAGATGGTTACGTCCAACCACTTCCCTCGATCTGGGCGGGGACCCTCACAGCCGCCGCTGTCAATGTTCTGCCAAGCTTCTATCAGCGCGGGAGACTGAGAGAAATGCAACGGCTCCCCCACGGGGTCTCAACATGGGCAATTTGCATTTCCTGATTCGTCTTGTCTAGATATCTGAGAAAATTATGTAGCCTTGGAGCCGATGTTTGTCTGCAGCAGTGATTCCAAGAACAAACGTGAAGGGTTTCTTCCCCATCTCATTGCCTCTTTGGACCTTCCACATGCTCTTCACCGAACCCAATCAATACCTTCAAATATTCCACATGGCATTATTATCGGCCATGATTCTTCCCGAGATAGATTCCGCTTACAATCCGAAACAGGAACCGAGGGCAGATTTCAGGGTGATCAACACTGCCCTTGGCATGCCAGATAGCGCACGCCACCATCAACACGCCCGTTTGAACGATGGGGGTTTTCATTGACAAGTCGATAATTGTACACACGGTCCACGCCATTATCAAGACAGAATGTGGGGATATCGATGTGCACACGGAGATTTTTTTGCAGCGATGATACACAGGTACTCCATTAACATGTCGATCACTACCTATGTAGGTACATGAGGAGCACCTGCCCCTTGCAGCAAGGCCAGCTCAAGATAGCCACGATTTGAGAATGGCTGGTCCCTGCAGCCAAGATGCATACCTCCAGACGAGGCTTCAAAGTGGGTGGTCGGAGGAGATAATGGCATTCGGAGATTGAAGTTGGGTTTCTTACTAGACACTCCACCTAGGAGATGGCTCGGAGTCTGAAGAGAGCACAGCAGCTCTGGACTATAAAGCTGCCAATCTTTCCCACCCTCAACACCAGCTTCACATCCAGACACCTTCAGCAACAATCTCCAGTCTACAGATCCTCAAGATGCAGCTTCACGCCCTCGCCATCTTCCTCGCTACGGCGGCCAACGTCATGGCGGCTACCAACGAGCCCTGCATTGGCTCCGGTGGTCGCGCAGGTATATTGAGTCCAGCAACCGCTTCGAATTTTCAGATGACTGACAGGTTATAGGTGTCTGCCTCAGCACTTCTTCCTGCTCCTCGGCCGGTGGTATCACCATCGACGGCGCCTGTTCCGCTGATCCCGCCGGCATCAAGTGCTGCAGCAAGGCTTCCTGCGCCAACGGATCCGCTGGAAACTGCCGCTGGCAGAGCGACTGCGGTGGCACTTCTGTCTCTGGTCTCTGCCCCGGACCTGCTCAGATGAAGTGCTGCTCCTCTGCGGCCACCGGCTTTGGCGGATACTCCGCTCCTGCCATCCCTGGCGTGGGGGCTTGCAAGGCCGTCGCCGTCAACGGAGCAAAGGCGCTCGTTGCCGCTTGGCCCGGACGCGTTAGACAGATTTACTGCACCAGAGACTGCGCCTGCCCGGGCACCTCTGACCACTGCTGCGGCAAGGCCATCGATTTCATGTGCTCTGACGGCGGTGGTGTTCCCACCATGTCTGGTCGTCAGCTCGCCGAGTGGGCCATGAACAACCGCGGCACTCTCAACCTCAAGTATGTCATTTGGGGCCAGCGCATCTGGAGCCCTTCTGTCGATGCCGTGAAGGCCTGGACCAGCTGGCGCACCATGGAGGACCGTGGAGATGTTACTCAGAACCACTGGGTGAGTTGTCTTTATCATAAATACATGTCGAGGGATTCAACTAATACAATCGCTTAGGATCACGTCCACGTCAGCTTCAACTAGAAGAAGGACTAATGATGGGAGGAATTTTTCTCTATATAAACGCCTGTCTATGATGCAGTATATGATTACCAACAACTGACACTAACAACTAATTCTATCTACCCTGAAACCAAATTGTATCATAAATAAAATTTCCCCCTTAAAACTCCGAAGTAATCCACTCCGGTCCAGCACTCTCAACCTCCCCTTACATCATCTCCGGAACCCAATCAAACAGCTCATGAGTCCTATACCTCAAACTCTGAAAATGCCAAGCCACATACCCCCTCTGATACGTCTCCCACAACTTCAACGCCAAAGCCTTCATACTCTGTTCGCCTCCTCCTTCCTTAATCCTCCTTGTCAGTTCCTCAACCGTATAAGCCCTTCCATCAGCCGCATACCTAGCCTCAGTCTTTTTAGGCCTCAACAACCGATTAATCCTCGCGCCGGCAACAAGTAGTTTCCCGCACACTTCCTCAAAGGTATCCCTTAGACACCATCCTCCGTCCTCTGCTGTGCCAGGCATACCAATCATTCTCCTTTCTTTAGTCAAGACGGCAATTGAAGAAGTGGTATCATCGTCCATCAACTCTTTTGCAAATGATAAAACATCATTGATAGAGAGGATAATCGTTCTCAGTTCAGAAATAGCGGTGACCCAAACCCAAGTAGGGATATCAATTCCATACGGCGCGCGAAAACTTGTGATTGCAAAAGTTTCTGCGACGGCTGATCTCTCCCGAAGCCAAATAGGCCATCCATGCGGAACTAAACTGCCTTGTTGATCCTGTTCCTAAAGTTGGACTCGGTCCGTACCAAGCGGCAGGGGCAAATCCTCCAATTTTCTCTCTTTATCATCCCTTTCCAACTCAGCCTCTGCAGATTGAACAAGAAAATAATTTTGTTGATCCTGTTGAATATGATACTCCAGGGCACAGCCTTCAATGAATAGCGTGCAAGAATGCAAAAGCATGTTACTGACAAGGGGATCAGACATGTGTTTAGCCAGCTCGAGAGAAGCAAGTCTGTATTGATTAAGCCATGCTTCATAGTAATTTAAATTCTTGGGTGTTGTTTCTGGCGGAGAGGAAAGCATTTTGACCAAAAAGGATTCAGCTTCCTTGGCCATGTTGGCGTCTTTATCGATTAAATCGTCGAGATAAATTGCCACGGTGACGTATTTGACCATTGAACATTTTGTTTCAAAGTCTCCGCCTTCGTAAACGCGTTCGGTGTATGTAAGGCCTGCGTCTGTGCTGAGGAGGAAACGATGGTCGATTTTGAGGAGGGGTTGGAGGTCGGTTTTGATTCAATTGATTGTTCGTTGACGGAGGGCGGAGTCGATGGGTTGGGCTTTCCATTTGACTCCGAGGTCTTGCATTAGTTGTTGGCAGATCTTGCTTGTTGCGGAGAGGATGGATTGTTTTTGGGGGAGGGAGAGGTTGGAGAGGGAGGTGGTGTTGAGGCCGGGGAGGTCTCCGAGGTGGGGGAGGGTGGTTTTTGGTGGTGCGCGCATGATGAAGAGTGTGATGCTGGGATGTAATTTTGATTGATTGTAGAGCAAATTTTGGATTGAGAAAGGGATGTTGCTTTCATATTTATATTGTTGAAACTGTTGAGTGCTTACTGTCCAGGTATTATCGCCATTGGGCGAGCCTCGGTTTGATGCGGTCCATGACCAGCTGCTCTGAGGCCCAAGTATCAGATCCTCTAGTGAGGAGAATGGGTGGTACATGTACAATGTCCGGGCCGTCCCCGGACAACGGTCCAATTACAGTGCTGGATTGTAATATCGGGAATAGCTGAGCCCCAAGACTTAAAACCACATGAGGAATTATTTTCCTGGGCACCTGAGGAAAACGCACTTGTTTCCGTTACCTTTGTTCATGAGAATCATGCATCGAGATCGGACATCACGAATATGGCGGTCAGCTTGGAGAAGAATGACATCAATCATTTACTAGGTACATAGATGCACATGAACAAACAGCACCAAAATGAACACCCTGATCTGATCAAGAGTTGTGATATGTCTTCCCGTTGCTAACAAACTTCATGTCAAAGTCGGGCACATCCTAGCATTTCCCTTGCTTCCTCGCCTCAGGCCCCATGCATGCAATGCCGCCAAGGTCCGCTCTTTGAACAGTTGCTAGCGTCCAGAAACGTTATAATAACAGGTGGGACCTACAATACATTCTATCCTTTGGCCAATACGTCCTATCACAATGCTTATTTCCCGCCTCATCAAGGATAAAAGGTCTGGCACGTTCAATGGCCAGACTCAGTTGCGTCTTCATGCAGTCGATGGGAAGCGGTGTGCTATTGGTGGCGTATGTAGCCACCTGTGAAACTCGAAACTTCGTCCAAATATTCCTGACCTTGTAATGGTATGTTGCAAGAACAGAATTTTGGGCAAAATTCTCCGCCCATGTGGTATCTGCATAGGGGTCAGGCACGCATGTGTCGTGGAGCCCTGCATTTCGCCAACCTTCAGTCCGGGATAACTCGCCGAGCACTTTGTCTATGGTATGCGCTGTTTCTTGAATGTAGACAGAGGTTGCGCTATGTCACACGGCATTCCATGACTGAATCGCTCACAGTGTGCCAGGTCAACTAACAGGACAACAAGTAGGCCAAGAAGACTCAGGAGCCTACCAATATAGTAGGGCTCCCATGAGCAGCCGACCCCTGCACGTCCAGGTGCCCGAAGCACTGCATCTTGACGGATGGTTGGTCAGAAGGTCGGCGACACGGGATGGATCTGCATGAAGGAAGAAGTAGGACCTCTGAGTCAGAAGACCTGCATTCTTAGCAATCATGACCAAGCCCAAAGGAGGCCTCTGGTCGATTGAAGGACCCAGGAGACAGTGGAAGCCATGGAGGGCTTCTACCAGTATAAATAGGCCTTGATCTTCCAGTTCAGATTGTAGGAAGGCAAGGACCTTTGAGGCCATAACAGATTATTAGATTGATTTGAATACAAGCCCTATTCCAAGCCCTTACCTTCAAAACCTTGTCACACGCCACCACACGGTCCATATACTACTATTTGGTTGTGATTGTTCGCAGCGCTGCACCCTTTGTTATATAAGGCCTTGAGCGATCGGATGTACTGTCGGGCTCTGACCGGGACTCTGCCAAAGTCGTGGAGCATTTGATGGATGGATAACGAGGCGTTCTTACACCGACACATGATGATTAGGTGATCCGTACACTATAAATGAGAAGAAGCCAGTCACCTCCACTCCAAAAATGTCCAGTTCTCTCGTTCAAGACAGACGTACATCGCTATAAGAAACCTCGTAAACCTCAACGTCCTAAGAGTGACAGTAGTTTCGTTTGTCCGCATTCTTCGATTCCTCAAAGCAGAATCTAGGCATAGTTCCCCAGGGAAGTCGTTTGAAGTGACTTCCAGGAGGAACGCATACCTTGTTCAGGCCGCCACAGGGCTCGACCTGTGTGTTTGCAACATTTAAACCCGCAAAGAATTTTAGCGGTTTGTTTGTAGTGGAATCCGGTTGGTCGGCGGCGAAAATGAGAGTGGGAATCAATATCCGTTTGAAAATCTGTGCCAACGAGGGCATATTGGACTGGTTTGAAAGGATACTAAATAGTTACAAAAAAAGAAAGGTTCAGATTGACTGTCTGAAAGTGAAATGCCAGCAAACATAATGACAATCAGGGTGCACGAAACCCTAAAGTTGTCGAGGCAGTCTCTTTAAATCGCTGAATGACACGTTGAGTAACTCCACATCTTTTTCTTTGTGTGCATTCGCATAATGTCACTTGATAAGGCTCCTCGAGTCACTTGTTTGGGCATTTACATCTGACAATATTCATCATAACCGTGACATGATTCATACATGTACGTGAAGACACCATTGCTACCGTGACGAGACTCCCGTCCGTGTAAACTGTAATTGTAGATGGGGATAATCTTAGGTCGACAAAACGCTATCTCCCTATACCATGTCGCAAAATGTGAGTCTGCTCATTACAATATCACAGTCATTTGAGACGAGGTGAATTTTAGCTGATGGTTACGCAGCCGGAAACGATGTGTCCGAATGAGATGAAAATAAAGTATCAAGTTAACCAACACTTGCTCAGACGAACGAAATACCGATTGACTGCCCGCATGGCTCAGTGGTAGAGCGCATCACTAGTAATGATGAGGTCGTCAGTTCGATTCTGGCTGTGGGCAATGTATTTTTTTTGAAGTTTTGCTTCATTTTTTGTCTTGGGAATTTTTCACTCCATTCACCCAATTATTTCTGATACACCTAGTAAGCTCTCGTATATTTCTCTCTTTCTCTTTCTCTTTTCTCATAACCACGCAAAATCCTGATCCTGCCCCCTAAGATCCCCTGCCAAGCCTTTGTTGTCCATGTATATACTTCGGAATGGTCCCGTACTCTCTTTCCCAGTCTGCCAATCGATTGATTTTGTTGAAGAGAGGTCGCTGAAAGACCCAGGTTAATTCGCTATCTTGGTCGCGGTACCCTCTCAGATACTAACTTTGCTCACATAAAACCAATTAGTGTTTTATTCTTGGTCAGAACTCAGAATCTAATCGAACTTACGACTACCCAGCCAGCGAAACACCAAAAATATGGATCACGATTCGGAATTCCTGATCTTTTCACCGTGATTCACGGCTCCCAGCACATGATGGCCAATTCGAGGGACTGGAAAGCTTGCGCAGTTGCTGTATGGCGGCTGTAGGTAGACATGGAGTTGTCTACTGGTTCAAAGACAGGTTGAGAAAAGCCAGGTTGAGAGCGGCGGCGGCCTTTTTCGCCTTTCTTCTTTTCTGTCTCTTCAGTGCCTTCTTGATACGACGCTCCGATTTGGTCTCGAGAGAGGCGGCCGGGCCCGGATGACGATTTATGGTCGCTGCATTGAGGGGATGAGTCTATGAAGTTGGTCTGCTTGGTGCTGGAGGGGATTTGCAGTCGCTGGACTGCTGCTTCATCTGCTCCTTGACGCCTTCGTAGAGGGGGAAATTGACGACGCATTGCGAGGTGGCGATGGCGAGCTTGGAGTGCGACGCATAGTTTTGGTTGTTGGCGGGAGCGAACTCCATCGAAATTGGTTTGGCCTTGAATTGCGAGTTGGTATGGAGGTGGGTCTTGTCGATCGTTCCCGGAGCCATGTTGAGCTTGATTTCAAGTGATTGATTTGGGAATTGGTATTTGTGGAGAAGTATGTTTCTAGGGCGAAACGAATCAGCTACAGGTTTTTGCCCATAAATCAGGCAAAGTGAGCATGAAGGCACCCATATTCGGCAGGGTTGGGTGTTCGAAAACAGCCCCCTCTACGCAACCCAACACCACACCTTGGCGTGCCACAATGCAAAACGGAATGGAAAACGTGCGCACTAGCGTTGTTCACCGTCTCGGTGTTGTTAGTGGGGTTTTAAACGCTGTTAATAAAGCTTTCCCATTTCGTTGCGGCGCATGTGCTCTCGCGCTCTTTGTCACGCACAGGTTGCACAGTCTGCACTGTGTTGGATGCCATTCGGCGGCCGCTTAATGCTACATCCGGAACGCGGCCTGCGTGTGACATTGACACGCAGCGAGTGTCTTCCGCGGTGTAATAAAATAATTGTTAAGCGAAAAAGTGGTGTCCGTACCTAGTGAGTAGGGTCTAGAAATTTTGATGGTCCATGGCTGTGCGTTCACGGGCCACGAGAAAGCTCAGACACTCGGTCCAAGGCAAAACCATTCAGGGCAACTACGAGCCAATCCATTCCCGCCACGTCATCATCTTATCAGGTACTCGAGGTCATGGTAAATGAAGGCATAACGATACACTCGTCGGCGGAAGTCGCACAGCGGAGGCGGGTTGAGGACCGCTACGGCCCAGCGGTCTCTCAGTCCCGATCTTACCATGGAGCCTCGGTCCTTTCACCAGGCGTTACCGCGGACCTCGAGCCCAAGTTCAGTGACCTTGTTTCGCGATACAATTGACGTCGGACTCACACAGCTGCCTCAGTATTAGCGATCTCGGTGAACTTTTGAACGCGGTGGCGGACAAAGTCGTGTTGCTGCTTAAGGTCTTGTATGAGCTGGTCGGAGGCCTGCTCTCCCATAATGCCGGAAACCAGCACCTGCCATCGAGCCTGCTTTGCAGCATCGCTACCCTGGAATGGAGTGGCGAGAAACACGATGCCGACAGTGGAAAGCAGAATATGTCTATAAGCACTGCCTTCCTGGGCCGCTCGATTGATCGCTTGGGGGGGTTAACCGCTGCCCGCCGTCCACGTATCCAGGACATACCTCGGCCAGAATAAGGCCTCCAAAACAAGATGCGACGAAAATAATGGGTCGCGTTTGCGAACGGCGACCTTCGGCGATAAGACCGAGTAGCGTATCGGCATGGCCGAGCAGCGTTTGCACGGGTGCATCCGCGAAGTAGTTTGCATTCCAGTCGTACGTAAATATATGGGTCGTTGGTAGGGCTGCCGGCAGCATATCACGGTCCGACAGCCAGTTCACAACCCCATCTCCTTCTTTTTTCTTAAACTCTCATGTTCGCGGCGATTCGGTACCCAACACGTGGATTGCGATAATGCTGCCCGGTTAGACGTGCCTCTATGCGTTCGACCGGGTGGAACTTAGTCGATGGTCGCGTCGTCGAGAGCATCACTAAATGGGGCGATCCGGCGGAGTCCCCTGCGAGCCTAAGGATAGAGTGCCGGTAATTAGCGTCTCGTCGCCGCTTCTTACATGGAGAGCGATCTCACCTCTGTCGTGGTCATCCTGGGAATATTCTGAAAAGCGGGGTTCGCATCGACCCCACCTGTGCACCAGGCTGGCAACAATCCACTTCGGATCGCGGGCGCGGACGTGAGCGTGGGCGTGGGCGCGGATTGTCAAGCTCATCGTTAGGAACGGAAGCGGTAGAGAGAGCAGTGGTTATACCAAGCAAGACCCAAGTGAGGTCTTTCTTTCCCTGTGTGTCCGTTGGTTGGCAGGAGAGAAACATTCACATCGGTCATTGTTGTGGGTTGCCAAATGCTTACTGTCCGAAGCACCAAGAAGCGCAACATCCAATCACGTTAAGCCATGGTGCCGACGTGTCTCGCGTCTCTGACGCAACGCAGCTGCACAAGCATTCACAGCTTTCATCAAAGCCATAGACGATCAAATCGTTGAACCGTGTCTACGATCGCAGAACCCTTGTCTCTCGACGCTCCAAAACAAGTCAAGACAAACAACGGAGAGATCGAAAGTGAAGGGTAAGGTATAGCAACAGGATTAACCATCTCCTGCAGTCACGGCCGGCTGGTTTGGCTAATACAGTGTGCGCGACCATCGCTGGGTTCGTGCTGCTTGTAGTGGAAAAGCGTGTAGAGGTCGTGCTCGGCGTAGCGCCTCCATCTCGCTTGGCCCTTGAGCCGAATGCCGTCGTCGTGGCCATCTGTGTCATCGGCGAGCCAGACAGGAACTGTCTTTATTCTCTTGTTGTGTGACAATTGGTTCTCCAGCCGGAGCATGTCATATTTGGGGATCCAGAGGCCATCGACCAGGGGCGGCGTGGGAGGAGCGGAGTCGCCATCGATGGGGACAGGCTTGGAGAGATGGTTAAGGGCGCTCAGGTGAACGGTGGTCGTCGGAGGCGTGCTAGGCGGTGACAACGCATCAGGTGGGATTTCGATTTCGCCCGTCCAGGCGACGACGGTGTGGTTCCATGGTGCCTCGTCGGACGATAGATAGGAAAAGGAGTCAAAAAGAACCGACTGGCCTCGGCGGGGCGTCAATTCCTGCAGCACACATCACATCGATGACATCAGCCCCACATTCCCGAAACTTGGCAATATCTTCTCTCTTTCAACTAAAACAACAAAACATACCCAGTCAGCTCCCTTTCGATACTTTAACGAATGGGGGATATTAAAAGTGGCCGAGATGATATTTCCACTGAGGGCCAAGTCGGGACTGATTACCCTAATGTCAGACAACGACTCCCGGCGACCCATTGCAGCGAGCTCCAGTCTCTTGAGCCAGTCTTTTCCTTCTTGCGCGCCGATGGCTATTTTGGTTTCGAATGATTGTTCCTGCTGATGGGTCGAATCCAGTGCGGGAGAGCAGGCAATCCAGTGGTCAATGGCTTGTCGAGAAAAGTAATCGTTCAGACCGCGCTCTGGGTCGCTTGTCTTGTATGTGTCTTGAAAGATGTCGGGCATCACCTGTACGTTTGTGGCCGAGGCACGAAGATGTGGAGGAAGGAAAGAGTCGCTTCTTTCGGGAGCTGGTCTGATAGGTATGGGTTCTGCCAATTCGGTCGGCTTTTGAGGGCGGTTCTTCTCGTCGCCCGCGGAGGAGGTCGAGCGGTGAGATTGATTGACAGGCCAGGGACAAGCAACCATCCAGCAAAAAGAGAACCAAGGTAACTTGGAAAGAATGACGGTATGTTGAAGCACAACGGGAGACGGTTGGAAAAGTATAAAAGAAGAAAGGATCGGGTGGGATGAAGGGGAAGCTCGCTTTTACTTTCCAGCCAAGACCAAGGTACAACTGGTCGAAGGACGACCGAATGCCGGAGTGACGCCGTACCGAGCAGGATTCCCAGAGTCCAGACGTTTGTATTTTTTAAAAAGATACCGTCTTGGGCTACAGTTGCATGGGTTGGGTACTAAACTGATTTAGAAAAAAAGAAAGAAAAAAGAGAGATGTGATCTCGGCGATCTCTTCCCACCACACCACCAAGTTCGAACCCTGCAGCCTGGGCATCTGGGCAGACAAAAAGAAGCCAAGCATGGCCAGCCACGGCTCGACAGGCCTCAAAAAAGTTGGCCGAGATGGTGTCTCAGGCTCTCTCACAGTCGAAAGAAATGCGCGACATCTTTCCTGCAGCAAACCAACATGGCAAAAGCCAAGCGCCGCAACATTTTTGAGCCATTTGTTATTTTCTTTCTCTCTCTCTTGTCTCTCTTCTGTCTGTCTCTCTTCTGTCTGTCTCTCTTCTGTCTGTCTCTCTTCTGTCTGTCTCTCTTCTGTCTGTCTCTCCCGGGCTGCCGCAGTTGTGCCGGCGAATTTGGCCGCATTTCCCCGAACGAGGCTCTTTTCTGTTGCATTTGTTGCCGTCCTCGAATCCTCCTTGGTATTGATATCTTCAATCAGCGTTGGGAACAACAAGATCATGTTTCTTCCCTCGTCCATAATTGGAGTCTTGCAGTATCCGCACTGCACCTTGCACGGTAAGTGATGGGTCGTCTTTTTGGACGTCGGATCATACCAAGCTAGGTCGTGGTGACCTTTGGTGAAGTTGATGTCTTCCTTGTGGAAGATGGATGCCCATTGAAAGGGAGCGCCGTGCATGCGCTGGCAGGTCGTGCAGTGGCAGTACTTGGACGCAAGGGGCTTATCACGGGAGAGCTAATACTCAATCGCACCGCAGTGGCATTTACCTTTCCATTTGGTCGGGAAGTTTTCATTTGACTCATGAATTCTGTAAGGGGCACGAAACTTCCATTGGTCTTCGGGACGATCGGTGCGAGACGAGGTTTGAAATTGGTGAGGATGCTCGCCGTTGCTGTTGGAAGCTCTGGACGCCGTATCATTGGTCGTGCGCCTACGCTTGGCGCTGTTGTCAGATTGAACGGGGGCGGCAGTGGACGACATCTTAATCAGTGGGTGAATGGGGCTGTTGAAGAAAGGCCCAATTGTCCTTCGAGTGATGGTGAGGGTGGTTTTTGTAAGTTGTAGGAGGCAAGGCAGGGTTCCGGAAATAAACATCCGGTAAGCGTAACTCCGTATGATCTATTCTTTATTCGATTGATCGGTATTCCAGGTCAGAAGCCGTGGGTCTTCGTAAGTTAAGAAGAGAGAGGCAGGTCCAAACGGTAAGCAATGTGTTGGATGAAACTCGGTGACCATTTGGAGCACAAAGGTGTGTGATATAATGAAAGATTCTCGACTTCAGTAACTAACGACAGCTGAAAGGCAACGTATTTCTTCCTCCCCCAAAGTTCAACATGTCATTGATGTTCAACGGTCAACCAATTGAATCGTGACGTCATCACATGCCAAGGCGTAGAGCTGAGGGGACCTTCAATGAGACACGGTTTGATTCTCGATATACCGAGTTCATAAGACTTATGCAATTCATGTATTCTGGGGTTTAATGAATTATGAATTTCAAGGCGCGCCTTGCAAGGCTTCAATACATGCCGTGTAACTTACAAAATGTACCTGAACCCAGATGGTGGACAGTTCGACGCATGGGCTTTTCGCAATGTTGGGTAACTGCTGATCTCACAGTTGCCTTCTCACAGCATACATGTATGCAATCCTGAACACCTGCAACGGCGCACTGATTTTGTGCCACAATTTATCTTGCCTTAATAGAATTAAAATGATGGGAGACCCACCCCGATTCTCTGTTTCTTTCAAGCGTTTCAACAATCATGTCTTGAAGACCCTTGCTTCGCCATCTCGCCTTCCCTCCTCGGGACCCCCGGCATACTTGGGAGGGTGTCTCAAATCGATGGAGCCTCTGCAAGAACTGTCATGCCCTGATCTCAACACCCGAGGCATTATCATGAGTATATATCACCACAACTCCATCCGATTACCCAGATGCCCCTAGAGATCCAAACTAGCAGAACAGACGAAGGAATGACTGAGCATGATTCAAATGAACTGAGAGCAGAGACGCAGGCGATGAGGGAACCAGGGACGGTTGTTCCACGGTTCATAATACACAAGCCAGAACATACGACGGAAGAGTCCGGCACAAGCAATCGATATCTATTCTGTGGGGTCATCGCTCAGGTAATACCAGTACTCACTTCTAACTTCCAGTTTCCATCTGTCAAATCCACCCCACGGGGCCACATCGAGCTCGAGATTCACAGCCCTACGTGCATCAGTGTAGAGATCTGTTATATTGGAACATATCACGACAACCTTACCGGACTTCCAACACAAGAGGTTCATGGGTCGGCTGGATTGGGATTCATTCATCTTGGAAAAGGTTGGAACCCCCGAAGCTCCGCTGGCTTGTGGGCACTCGACAGGCTGCTAACGTCTACTTTGTTTATGTCACTACCTAGCGCACCACAGTGACTCAATCGAACCTTCAGCCATCAGGAATGAGCCTGTACTTGAATTGACACCCAACCAGATTGCTTTCGTGCGCAACGCCCTACAGACTTGCTTGTCAAATCCGTTACATGACTGCAATCCGAAATTGGATCCAGGTTTGCCAGAACAATGGCCTAAACGCATCCTCGCCATCACAGAATTAATTCGCTTGATTGACTTCAATAGCCAGAAGCTACCTGGAGAGTATGCCGCTTTGAGTTACTGCTGGGGTGAACAGGATGAATTAGACCGCCACCCACCACTCAAAGCAACCTCCCCAACTCTTTCAGATTTGAAAGCCGGGGTTTCCTTCTTGAGACTGCCTCTCACGCTTCACCAAGCCGTCAGAGTCTGCCAGTACCTTGGCATCAAGCATATCTGGATCGACTGTCTCTGCATCATTCAAGATTCCAAGGATGGATTAGATTGGGAAGAAGAAGCGCGCAAGATGCAAACGGTTTATTCCATGGCGAAAATCGTCATCATCGCGTCGTCCTCAACCTCATGTCACAGCGGCTTCTTCAACATCGAGGTTCCAGGTTCCGTGCCATTGATGGATGGACAGCTACAGCTTCGTCCAAGCAATTGTGCCGGCTTCCACATGGGCAGCGGGAAAATCTACAACGACCACCTCACCTCTAGAGGACGGCCATATCAAGAAGAAGCACTGGCCAGCCGGTACGTCAAGTTTACGACAACAGATATACAGTGGTGATGTAGTGCGGGGACGATTTGTGTGTGCGGACAGCCATATCAGCCCTATGCCTCAGCCGCGGTCCATTGGCGTCAAGATTTGACGCCCGCTGCCGAGAAGTGGAAGCACATGTTGAAAGATTTTACAAGGACTATTTTAACAGTGGAAAGCGACAAGCTATTGGCCATCTAAGGCCTAAGTGAGAATGATTGCACCCAAATTCCAGTCTCCTTCTTACGATACAATATATCTTGCGGGGTTATGGCTGCTAATGGGATGCGAGACCACAATGGAACACTTGAGGACCAACGTCAACACTCACAGCTTAATCCAACTCCTCTGGGCTTTCAGACAAGATAATTTCACCGCACAACCATCGCATACTTACGTCGCACCTAGCTTCTCATGGGCATCTATAAGCGCTGATCTATCTTTCTGTGACGTAACTCTCTTCCATTTACAGAAGTCACTGGCCCGCGTACTCAGTGCATCAAAGCAGCTTATAAATGAGGACGAGGAGTACGGGAGGGTCTCAGATGCTTCAGTCAAACTATACGAACCTCTCCTTCCGTGCACCTTGAGCTGGGAGACAGTTCGGGACGAGTTCAGAATGACATTAAACCCACAAACAACCCCTGGGTTTTGTTTTGAGCCTACGGCCCATTTTGACTGCCACTTTTCTCAGTTGACATTGGCGGACGGGAGGAAGACGCTCCAAAGATCCCCAACCTTCCATGGGTTTGCGGAAACTCCAGCCAGTCTCCTGATTTTGGGGACTTTCGACCCAAGTCGTCACGTGAGGGGGCTGATTGTTGGATTACACCCTACTAGGAATGGCTACCAGCGACTTGGCCTCATCGAGTTAATTTCGCGCGAAGGTCCCGGCTCTTCCCTTCATCCTGGTGCGGAGGATTTTACTTCTTTCTACACGGAAGTCACGCTTTACTAGTTGGATCAGATTAGTGACTATTCAATTATCTTGCTGGGAAACGCTTCACTGTCGCTTGCTAGGTTCATTCGAGCTCAGAGTTGGAATCCAAGACTGACACCTTCGTGATTCCTATCCATTGAACTTGTAGACTTGTATCCTCCGAGAATCAAGACGACAGGCCTTCAAAGTCTTTTACACACTCAGCAGCTATTCAAACCCCAACTCCCTCCGCATCACCTCCTCAATCTCTTGGACCTCTCCCATCCCAACCCCGCCAACCCTAACCCTTTCCCAATCTTCCTCATAAACCCACCCTTCACTCTCTCCCTCAACATCAGGCCAAGGTCCCAAAGGCGTAATCCCCAACGGGTTAATATCCCCATGACTCTTTCTATAATTCTCCTTTAAATGTCTAAAATCCGTCGTCTCTTTAAACCCTTTTACATTCCAATACAGATTTTTTATCGGGGGATAATCATGTCTTATAGTTGCTAGATTACATTTGAAATGCTGGACATAAACGGGATCGAATCTGATGAGAGTAGCATAAGCTAAGATGTCGACCTCTGTTAGTTCCGATCCCAGGATATAGGGCCCGGAAGATTTGATTCGCCTGTGGTGCCCCATTCGGGTACCCTGGGAAGTTGTATCTTTCAAACGGAGAGAGTGTGGAGGGAGAGCCTAGCTGTTGGTACAGAAGTTCGTCAAGTTTAGTAGGCGAGAAAGCCACCACAGAACTTGTTGAATTCGATCGTCGTCCGACCTGATTCAACAACGGAACTCAAGAACAACATTGCAGAATTGGCGGGTAAGCAACCATGGACACACTGGTTGAAGAATATTAAACCATTCTAACTGCTTATTTTATTCATGTATAGAATCTCATCAGCCAACACCGGTTACCCACTTTTTGACATATCTGTCGCCGGCCATCAATCCATCACCATCATCGTTACCACCTCAACTACGATGAACCATCCGCGCGTGTTTCCGGTCAGAATCAACAGCTCAATGTTCGAATTGTCTTTCTCAGCAAAAGAAATCCTGGGTAGGTTCTGGGGGGATCCAGACATGTCCTGGCTCCGCCGTTCCGGGCATGGCTGAGGACGCTGAATTCGGGGTGGATAAACACTTCCACAAGGCATCGATTGAGCATAACAACTAACAGCATGGTATTGACTAGGTACCTATGCTTGACCGCCCCCTTGCTCCCGCGACCCCGGACCACCACGCCAGTTCTAACCCTGCCAGACCGCTGGTCCAGGAGGCTTATAATCACTACCAGACGCCAAAGAATAGATGTTGACTTGGATACCGGGGTCGTTGGACCTGTATGCTCCCGGGAACGAAACAAGTGGTCCGGGTTTGCCGTTTCCTCCTCCGGTGATCTCGATCTGGGAGCAAGAAAGGTAGAACTGCGCCTTGTTCGCCTGTGAAGCCATATGAAGCGCTATATGTTCTGCCCTCAGAAGATACTCGCCGCTAGGTGTGCTGGCGGGGATGGTGGCGTTCGGTAGGACGTAGAGGTCTACGGTGGTTAGCCAAAATTCTCCCCCCTTCCCTTCTTTCAGAAAACTTACTTTGTCCTGGCCAGGTTTGCTGCTTGTTCTTGTCAACCGAGGGATAAGTGGTAAAGATCTTGAACCAGACCGCTCCGGAACCGTCCCATGTCTTAGCCGATTGACCGCTGGGCACCTTGGCGAGGTAATATTGTGTCGGTCCTGGATGGTTGACTTGCTGAGTCGAAATATAGTGGATGGTCGACCCTGCCGGAACCTGCATAATGCCACCAGCGTTTTGGTTCGAGTAGCAGCGAATGTCGCCGACCGTGGGGTTCTCGATTCCCTGTTTGCTCTGTTCGTTCCTGGTCCGGCGGGTGACTGACCAGTCCCTGTCTTCTGCTTTGCCGTTGACGACCAGTCTTGGGAAGGTGTAATGGGCGTCAGCTGCCGCAGCTGTGACGAGGAGAGTGGTGAGGAATTTCATCTTGCTAGTGTCGTCGGGTCTACCTGCTAACTGCTTGTTGTCAAGAAATCAGGACGACAACCCATGCCTCCCACTCCCATCTTATATACACCTTCCCACCTCTTCCAACCCTTGAATCGGCAGATGCGCCCGAACCAAATCCCGGTAGCGAGTCACCTCCCGGAGTCTGGAAGCAGGTTTCCCGTTTTGGACTTTGCGGGGATTTAGCCTCAATCCGTGTCATATAAACCAATGCAACTGCCGAGTTTCTGGGCTTGCCCGAAGTGGTTCCGGAGATAGAGTCACATGGACAGTGTATATTATGGTTTATCTCGGCACTCCTCGAGATTCCGGGGTACATAACTGACATCATTTGGGCCAAGGCTTGCGGAGGTCAAGGAGGATGGCGGTACGGGCGGTAACCTCCGGGTTGACCTCCTTGGAAGAGGACTCTGCTTTCGAAATGTATCTGTAGCAGGGTGGTTTGTGGATTAGGTAGAGCCAGTGATGTGATTACCTGTTCCTGGAGGATGTCTATATGGATGAAGAGCCCGGACCCATCTCCCCGATAGGAGGAGAGGAATAGGTGTCGTGTGTACTCTGCATGTGCATTAGAATGGTCTAACTTTGTCATATCAAGGTGACGTCTCGCTTGCCCAATGCAAACTCTGGAAAGAAAAAAAAACGTGAAGAAAGCATCTTAGACATCAGCATATGTCACGGTGCTAAACGATCGATTGATATGGAGGTTTTTTTCTCTCATTTTTTTGTTCCTTTTCAAACTAACATTGAATTTTTCACGGCTATTATAGGAAATACTCTTCAGTCTAATTACCCACTAGAGCAATCCTGTCATGAAAACAACAACTAACAGCAACACAACTATCATCCAATCAACAGGCCACACAGCTTTCCGTTCTATCTACAACTCTGCCTCATCTAACTCCACCGCCAGGATTTGTCGTCCTCTCCATCATGTCTCCACCAGACTACCTCTTCCTCCTAGGAATAATAGGCGGGTAAGCAAACACCTCCTTCTGATGCTTCAGTGTCTCCTGGAACTTAAGGTACGCCCAACTCAACCCGAACCGGTGTATGGGGGTAGCCAGGAGGGGAAAGAGGGGTTCAGCCCAGGTCAGCATTAGCTAGTCAGCATGTTGTCAGCATTGGAAAGCGCTGAAACAGAGAAATTACGGAAAATTCACTGTGACAGGCTGACCTGGACGCCCACTTCCCCTGCTAGGTAATGCTCTGAAACAATAGGTATGGCGCCATTCCTGAGCTGAATCAATATTATGCACAATCTTTTCGTTCCACGGCTGGACTGTAAGTTGCTGCGTGCGTCACACCAGCCATGTTGATTGTCGCTGATTGGCCACTTTCAGTCGAACTAGCGACAATCAGCCAGCCATGATCAGCCTCGGTCCGAAGGCCCTCTCGACACGAACGACCAAAACGGCCCTTCTGAAGCAAAGCTGAAAGTTGTACTTTGAAGCACGCAGGAATGGCCGACCCTTATCACGTTTCTATTTGCCCCCAGTTCCGACATCACATATCACCCACTCATGAACCACTCATGTACCGCTGTGGCTGCATGAAATAATCCGACGGGCGGTCCGAAGCATACAACTATTGAAGTGTACTACACACCCGTTTCAGCCTCGCGGATACCAGCGGCTTGTTGCGGAAGCCATATAGTCTCAGGGTCCTTGGGGTCCTCCCGTTTACCTCGTGGATTCTTTTTCATGCCACGGCCCCTCTCATCCATCCTTGGGCAGAAAGGTTCTTGTCTTTCCCAACCCTTTGAACTTGTCGTTCCTCTCCTCCTCTTACACTGCCACTCTCACACTACCACAATGTCTTCCTCCGAGTCTCTGGCTGTCGGAGTATACAAGAGAGATGACACAACGGTGAGCAGGAGTCCCTGTCCAGTTGTGAACGCTCTCGCCAACCACGGCTACATCAACCGTGATGGACGCAAGATCTACGTCAGAGAACTCAATGCCTCAATGAGACGCGTCGGCATGAGCCCGCTCCTCGGCTCCGTCTTTGCCGTACCGACCTACTTCGAATATCACAACCCAGACACGGCGAACAAGAAGGACCCCGTCCCCACCTGGCAGAGAGTCTTGTCGCTCATCAAGAACCCTTACTCCTACTTCGACTACTTTGGCTGCTGGAACCCCGAGAAAATGGACGACAAGGGGAAAAAGTACGTCGACCTCGTCGACCTCGCCTCGCACGGCGCCATCGAGCACGACGTCTCCATGTCGCGTCGGGACATTGGACAAAAGCAGGGAAATAACGATCCCCAGCCGGATTTGATTGAGGACTTGTTGAAGCACTCTACCGACGGCGAGTACCTCACCATCGAGGAATTCGGCGTCTTCATCAAGGACCGCCTCAAGCAGCAGCTTGAGGACAATCCGGATTTGGTCTACGGAGCGCATCAGCATCAGCTCAACTGTGGGAACATCACCTTAATGATGGGTTGCTTTGGGGATGGAAAGAAGATCCCCGTCAAGTATGTCAAGGCCATCTTTGAGGACGAGAGACTTCCGATCGAAGAAGGGTGGAAGAGGAGGTTCTGGTGGCCCATGGGACTTATCGAGTTCTTTGGTTCTGTTCGAAAGGTGGCCAAAGCAACGGCGATGGAATTTTAATGCTTTTTGATCATGTCGAACCTTTATTGTTTCATAAATAAGCTGGCAGCCTGCGTACTATCTAGTAATGATTTAAGCATATAATTACAATTCTTATCTTCACGCCCAAGATGGACAGCAAGAGCTCTCGTGACGCAGTGTTTTCTTTGCCATCTACATGTACCTGCTGCTTACCATTGTCAATTCTGAACCTTCCGAGTCCCGTCAAAATACATATCATTAAAACCAATTGTGGTCTTATTCCATTCCCTGTCAGCACAGGAGAGAACTTCCTCAAGGGAACCAGCCGCCCCCTGTCAGATATGGGGAATCATCTGAATCCAAGAAGGCGTCCAATAAACGCCAATTGGAACGGATCTCAAACTGATGAACGACTCTATAACAATATACATCCTCGCAGCGAAAACTGCCAATAAGAGAAAAACAAACAGAAAAAAACCGAAGACCATAAAGAGAGCTAAAATACATCCGTGACAACGGAATGTATCGGTGCGATAAATAGTGTAAATAAAAAATGATGCAATGATAGTCATGACTGGACATGCCGCAGCAATGAAAATGCAAGCCAGCTTCCACAGTAGCTCTTCTGTAGCAGTAGGAAATTCATAGTTCCATGCCGAAAGGTGAATTCCACCATATAGAATTTGTAAGATCACCGCGAGGGGGACGAGCAAAACGAAGAAAACCAACGCTTCCCGCGCAGCAACTATCAGTTCCACGAAAAACCTCAGCGGCGAGTCTTCAGAGGCACGGATGTCTTCCCCGCCGTTGAGGAAGCTTTCGCTGAAATGGTAGCGAGCCATTGGTGGAGGCTGGAGCCTTTCTGCTCTTTGAACATCCAGGGGTTTCTGTAAGGCATGAAGTCAGTATTATTATTCATAGCCATCACACCCTTTGACTGTAGCGATACCTACCTCGAACCATGAAGCATACATAAAAATGGCACAGATGACGTGGACCATGGTGTGAAGCTCCAGAAGACACAACGGTAAGCCATAAGCCTTTCTCGTCACACATTCCAAAGCCATCCAGGATACCTGGAACAAAATGAGAATTTTCTGGAGCGTATCAGCCTTGCTTCGATCGACTATGAGCGATCTCGGGACTCGTAAAAAATCTATATCGTGATCTGCTAGTTGTATAACGCCCTTGGGTGAGAGAATATGCGTCTTTATGTCAGGATTCGGCCAGCCCCGGACTTTCAGTTTTGCAGAAATGGTATCATGTGTGCTTGTTGGTGGTGTCTGTACAATTTTTGAGGCTATTCCGAGTTGTTTGAGAGATCTTATTTTCTTGGTATCATGTGTGTTTGCTGCTGGTGCTGAAGATAAGGGGTGTTGAGGCCTTCCCTAGCGGGTCTGCTGGTTCACAGCCTAAATCTGAGCCGTCAGGCGTGCGTTCAATCCTTCGAGGGCCCGTGTTAACGCCGACAGTTTGGCGAATGTAGCCTTTCTTGTCGACGAGGGTCTCAAGGTTGCGAAGCGCGTCTTCTGTGGAACTCCCGCGAAGAATTAGGAACTCCGACTTGGAATAAGCCTCAACTTGCACCAAGTTCAGTCCAAGGCCGCCCATAACAACAAAAAATCCGTATTTGAGATCGAATGTGCTCTATCAAAAGCAAAGGTCAGCGCGTTGGCTCAAATAAGATGTCTGAAACATTGGGGAGGCAGGAATAAAAGAAGAAAGGAAGACAAAAAAACACATACGTCCGAATCGCCAGGATCTCGCGCTTTCAGCTTTTTCCGCAACTCCTTAGTAAGATGTCTCGCCTGCAAGAACTGATGGGCAGCAAACCACAACACAATTTCAGGCGCAAACAATGCCAAGGCAACCCACCCGACTTTCTTTAACAAGAAGTGAAAAGAAGATGAGTGGTTGGGAATATCGAGGTGCAGAGCGGTATAAATGCACGTCACCAGAGTCAAGAGACAGCTGTAGAGAATGCTGCTCGTGCCTCTCATGTTGGGGGCGTCAACCCAAGAAGGCGCTCGGGTTTCGTGCAAAGCTTTTGTGTCATCCTGTAGGCGTTCTAGTTGGTTGTAGATTGCCCTGGCCGATTCGGAGGATTGGACTGCTGTGGGATAAAGAATTGCAAGAGTGAATACTATCACCCAGGAAGTTGTGAACGGAGCCATAAGTCTCATCTTGACTTAAAAAATGCGTTGTTGAGACGAGGCGAGTGATAGAGTACCTCAAAATAAATTGTATGGAAGTCGGGCCGCTACCGGTTTTACTTTACACGCTCAGTGCACCGGCTCCGTTTTGACCACACGGGGCCCCTGAGGCCTGAGGGGTGATCATGTTTGCAGGCTTCTGTAAATTGTCAATTGGATAGATTTGGGGCGCGGCTGCGATGTGCCCTCTTGACCTTACAGGCCCCCCTGGTAGTTAAAACCGGGGGGACTGTCATAGCCCAACCGCATCGACGTACTGCAAGTATTCCGTACACTAACTACATGTACATTACGTTTGGGACGGGCGGTTAAATTGACGGTGTCCCCCAATATTTTGACTTGGTAACTAGCCGCTTTTGGCGGGCGCTAAGTCATAACAGGAGATTCGCAAAAACATTGGCTTGGCATTCACTAAATTCAGCTTTCAACATGATAAACTGACCTGAGTTCGGCAAGTTGCGCAATCTTTGGTTGGCCCTGGAAGGTGAGCTTTGAAAGGGATAAATTGGGATACTGGGTATAAATTCCCACACTTGGAGCAGTGGATAATATCCTCAATTGAGGAAGCCATCACTGATAATTTTCAGGGAGCGAGGAATAACAATGGAGGGGTGTTAGGTGTGAAAGGACGATTCTTGTTGTGAGGTGTGGTTTTGACGCGTTTGTTTATTTGTGGAGAGGAAATTGGTCAGGCCTGGAGAAGCTGCCAAATTCTTTGGGCGTGGCTAGTGATGTGGCGAGTGGCGCTTGACGACAGTGGCTTGCGCATGAAAAGTCTGGACCAATCAGCATCGGCTTTGCGAGTCTCAGCCAATAGGCGAGGGCCTAGGTTTTAACCAATCATATTGCAGAAACGGGGGGTGCACTTCAGTAGGAGAATCTAAGCTTTCAGCAACGATTTCCATTTCATTCCAATCGAGTGCTGATTTAAGCTTCGCTTCAATTAAAGCCGTAAGTTTGATCTTTAAACACTGCATGTAATATATAGTCTCATTTTACTCTAGGCCATTTGGGAAGCAATACTTCATCCTCGATCCTGTCACGGCGTGTACTGGGAGCCATTCTGCCCATTGAGCCATGCCCTTACAAAAGGATACAAGACTACAAGTCCCCAGGACTTGCACTCGAATGGCTTATATAGTAGGCTTTCTCCTAGGTTTCCCAGGCCCAGGACCAGCGCCGTGACAGATCCTCAGTTTCCGAAAAGACTTTACACGTCTGGGTATAAACGGACTGTCCAATTCATTCAGTTTTTGTTCGTCAAATATTTGACATCTGAGATTACCAAAAAAACCGACAGAGCCGTTTCGATCAACAGTCTGATTATACGTATAACAGGCTCTGAAACTCAGTTCACACTACGGAATCTTCCAGCTCCTTTTGTCTTCTCTTCTTTTTGTGGACGCGCCAAACGCAGGACAGAAACCCACCAATCGAGTACAAGAAACAAGTGCCATCGTGGTCTTGGATGGCATATTCTGCAGACATTAATTTTATCTTGGAGCCAACGGATCAATTCCTTGTCCCACACCGCGACGATCTTTATTTTTCTGATGATGGATGGGCGCTGAGTATCAAAGTAAGGAACTTTGGTGAAGGCTGCCGAGCTGAAGAAATGGGGGGCGGAGTATGTCATCTTTAATGGGACGGAGGAAGTAGGGGTGATATGAGTTGATATGGCCAATCCAATGAAGTTAGAAGATTGTAAATGTGTTGTTGTTGGTACCCTAGATGACAATGACATGGAAGAGGATGTTAGGAAAGACTACTATATACTTGTTATACGGGATAAACATGGGGATATCAGTCAGGACAAGAATGCGGAAAAGGGTGGAAACAAAGACAGTGGGAAGAGATATGAAAGGTAGGAGTTGAGACGGTGCAAGCGCGGTTTGTTTCCATCGACTGCACTTTAGGAACGCTTTGGTGAAGGTATTCATTTGTTACCTAGTGTTTCTCTTGTTATTGGAGCAGTTATTCTATTACACGCGATAGCTACGCCAGGTAGACATGAGTCATGTTTTAATTTCCACCTTAATTGTCACCAGATCCTCCTCCCAATTTATTATATTCCTATCCTTCTTCCGACCCTCCCTGCGTTTAACCGCCGAGATGTGCCAATTTTCTGTTATGCCTAAGCAGTATACATGCCTCGATTAGAGGGCCTGACATATATGGCTTTCCGGTTCCGTCCAATTTCCTTTATCTCGGCCATTAGATTTTCTGATATATCCTGACAACGAATGGTATTAACTCCCTTAATGAAGGGCTTCAGTTCCTTGCCAAGTACATCCTCCCTGTGTTTTGGTGGACCTCTAATATACTGCATCGTCTTGGCCCTTTTAGATATTGGAACAGTCTTCGCCGGGATTGGGTTCCGAAAGTTGAAGTCTAGCGTAAGGGAGGCATTTGTCAGGAATAAGCCAGGATGAAGCCAAGGTTGGGCAGTGACGACTTACTGAATCTAAGACAATCCCGAATCCAATTGTGATTTAATTGGACTCCAGAACTACTACTTGCACTTCGAACGCCGATTAGTTCACCTGCCTGGTATTCCCCAAAACGGCTCTGTGGATCGTGAAATGCCAGGAGCTGAAACCCCATGAGGTAGCCCTCCCACGTTCGTCCTGCTTCGCCTTTAGATAAAAGAGGCTGTCCCGGCCATTGCGCGGCCTGGGGTGTCAAAACATCGTCATAGCCAACCAAATAACCAAGGAACACGTGAACAAGCTCATGTGCAGCACTTATAGCTAATAGAAACATGAGTTTTTCAAACTCTTCGTCAGCTTTGTCTATCTCAGAGTCGGCAAGCATAAGTGCATTGTCGATGAGCTGGTTGTACCAATGCATTAGCTTGAGATTTCAAGTCTTCACCATGTTTAAGTATTTAGGAGATTTAGAACTTACGACTGCATTAAGCCGGTATAAGACTGCGATTTTGGCGTCATATATATCGGTTTCACCCCGCCAGGACAACCGGTTCGTCAACCCTTCCCCGTCAACCCTATCACTGATGAAGATAGTGGGCGGATTCTCTCTAATCTTGGCCAAAAAGTCTTTGGCCCATGACCGCATCAAACCTGGGTTTTGTTTAGGGTTACCTTCCAACAATGTTTCGTCTTTTGTGGCTTTTCGCCAACCGCCCCAAACCTTCTCGCCTACATCAGCCAGAGCGCGGAGCCCTGCAGAGCTTTGCAGCATTTTGAAACCCAAGTAGAAAGCGAAAATAGTTACCCGGTATTTCCTCGAGTCTTGCTTCAGGGAGACAAGTTTATATGGGTCACTGCGAATCTGCTCAAGAACTCTGACACGTTCAAGGGCGGTATATTCTGCTTGGGCTCCCAGTTGTAGTGCACTCAGTTCGTCTTCAATATAACGCACTCTACTCCCTTGGGATGAAGTCCGGGAAGCCTGTGACGAGGCACGAGACCCTGAGCGAGCGGCAGGTTGAGACCCGGAACGAGAGCCAGGTTGGGAACCTGAGCGAGAGCCAGTTTGAGATCCATGGCGGGATCCAGACCGAGATCCGGCATCCGAATGATGTCCCGGGTTTTCATAAGGTGAAAGGTAATGTCTCATGTCGGCCGGGAGATAGCTTGAGCCATCTTCGTAATTGTAGTCGTAGGGAGAAGACATGATGAATGGAATGGGCTTTGGGGGGTTATAGTAACGCGAATAGAACAGTGAAAAAGATAAAGGCTGGGTATATTTAGAATATTGTTAAAGGTATCTATGTGATTCCAGCTCACATAAATCAAATAACGCGGAAATGAATTGATGAGGCAATGTCGATTGGGTATTTATCACAGATTGTTCATGATCTATCAACGAACTTTGAAGCTCTTATATAGAATTCTTGACTTGGTTATTTCTGCTCTCAAGACTGAACCATCTGCGTCCCATATTCAGCCACTCAGCACAGAGCGACGAGGAGGCCAGGAAGCCTTGTTTCGGCACCCGCCTTAGAGACAATGGACCTAATGGACAAGAGTCTCTTATGCACATCAATCGGCCGTTCATTGAACTATATTAAGTATCGTGTCTGTTCTAGATGCAATAGGACGATGAAATATCCCAGCTATAAGTACCGGCGGCTTGGAGACGAGGCTTGTGCAAAGGCCAACATGAAGTCTCAAACCCTTACTTGAGGTTCTGCGTTGATACTTGGCCTGGGGTCAATCAAATGTTGGCTACAGCCTGCATTGATTTAGCCAATCAAGTAGGCACAGGGTGGGACTGATGCAGGTAAGCGCCGGGCACAGTGAGGCACATTTATCCCAGTGTCCCCTCCGCGCTTTGTCCGCCGCAAGCAGCATTCCACCCATTTCCCCATCTCAAATTGTCTTGCACCATCATCACTAATTTCTATCTTCAACACTTGCAAACCAGTTTCTTTCCACATACCTGTAATCAGGATGCCACCATGGTCAGAAGATGTCCCCGCTCTTACGGCGAAACTCCGTCAACAAGCCCACGCCGAATACAAGGCACGTGTGCCACCCACCCAGCTTGACCAAGATCATCGTGACGCCCTTATCCGCGCAATCAACAATATTCTCTCGATAGAGATTGCCCTTACCACATTTGCGCAAATCATTGACGGCCTACCCACTGCCAATGTTGGCTTGGACCAACGACTCACGCATCTCTGGGATGATCATCCAGTTGAGTTTCACGAGGAGCTGTGTACAGGTGCACTGGATAAGGCAAAGGAAGTCTGTCCCAGATGGAACTTAGAAATTCTCGCCTTTAAGCCGATGGTACGCTTTTATATCCACCGATGCAATGCTGATCATCATGCTGATGCTTTTCAATAATTAGCTTCTTCGGGAATTTAACAAAGCCACACCAGGATCCAAAGTGTTTACAACCCGACTCATTGAGCTTGTTGCGACAGCCATGCATCAGTTTGGTACTATACTCTACCAGCTCGACTTTCGTATGCACAAGGGGGATGTTGACGCAGCTGTTCATGCTGTTCGGCCTCGTCCATTTGGCTTCACAGAGGAAGAATGGGGAAAAGGGCCACCGTCTCCTCCTACTCTCTTTTACCATCCAGCCTACAAATGGGATGAGGTTTATCCAGAAGGGAAGGCAGACATGGTAGGATACTGGGTTGAAGATCGCATCTTTGGAGGCGTGGTGGTCTTTGACCGTCGAAATGAGCACGACTCTGAGGGAAGAGTGAACCCAAATCCTCCAAATGTCTACCTACACCCTGCGCGTGAGAAAGTCACATGGCGATTGACCCAGCTCATCGATGTTCAACAGCAGTCGCTGGTAGATTTTCTGGTGAAAGCGGATCCGGATCCGTCATCGTCGCCACTCCCCGTCATTGTCGGGCTGCAAAACCGAAGACGAGTGGACGCTGAGGCTGCCATCACAGACTATGGGATTTTCCGTGATGTCTGGGAAAGACAGCCACTCACCAAAGATGAGTATTATCTCTGGACATCCAGACCTCGCAGTGGACTTGACTACCCTGAAGCGTACGCTCTCATGATTCAGGGAAATATTGTGGCAGGAACCATGTCTCAGGATCTCAAGAAGAGGCTGATGAACGGGGAGCTAGATCGGCTACTGGGCCCAGATAAATCGCGGTTGGACCTTGACAAGCTGCAGGCGGATGAGGAAGGTTCCAGCAGCAAACAACAGTCAGGAGGAGGAGGACAGTAGGCTATTGTTCGTGTACTTTCCCAAATAGGCTTAGCTCAAGGTTTTGTTTGTCTTTGACAGATGCCAAAAGTAAAAACTCTGACAAACAAACTTTCTTTCAAATCCAAACGGGCGACTTCCCACCCAGGGCCCAGAAACATCACCAACCACCACCGACTGCACCCAAAAACAAAACAATTAAACAAAAACCACAAAATTCTTCAGATATTCCAAAATGCTCAGCGGTGCATCAATCATTCGTCAAGGCATCGTCCGCAACCTGCGATAGGTCGCTCAACAGGCGCAACCATGCGACATCGACCTTTCCCTTTGTCGCGTTCTCGCCTGGACTTCACCTGCAACAATTGACTTTGACAATACCAGACGACAAGCTGCCAAGACATCCGAAATTCCATTTTCCCATTCCTCCTCCAGCAGCTCAACCAACACTCCTTCTTCTGCGTCTCTTCCGAGATTGTTAAACTCGCTCAGGGCGCATACCTCGTGGAATTCAACGAAACTGTCGACATTCCCCTCGATTGCATGGGTCAAGCTTTTGTTGGGTCTTCATTGTGGCGGTCCGGTGCAACAATTACTGGCGGTGTGGTCGACTCCGGGTATAAGGGAGGCATGGGCGCGCTTTTGGATCTGAGAAATCCTGCTGGAATTGTCTTGTGTCGGGATGCAAAGCTGGGACAGATTTGTATTCATCGCATGGAGGAAAAGGTGGAGGGGTATAGTGGGATCTACCAAAACTCTATTGACAGTGCTGGGGAGGGACTGGAAGGTTGCCGTGAGTGCTGATGATGTTTTGACTCGGCCGCAGTCGCCAAAGCTGTGATTGCTCGTCGCAGAAGGCATCGTTTGCCCATGTCATGTACAACCGAAATGGACTAGACGGAACTGGGAGGGGCACGGAAGAGGAAAATGGGAAAGAATATGTATTATGATCACGGATGTAAACTAGAAAATAGACGACCAGAATCCACTCGGGCAATCACTTGCCTCTACTCAAATGATCTCCCAACACCTTCTGCACCAACCGATACAGTTTAGCCCTCCTCTCTAAAACACTCCCCATTCTCTCGTTCGACAAATCCTCCTCATACTTTTCCGCCACGTAATCAGAAATAATATGCAAATACCCAAAGCGAATCCCGTTTCTCACCGCAGCTTGCCCCATCATCCCGACCTCGGGATCAACAAAATCCACCGACCGAGGCAAAGAACTCAACCAATCCTTCGTCTCGTGCAGCACACTGCCCAAAGTAACATGCGTTCTAACCACCGTATCATTCTTTGCCAATTTCTCAACCGATTTTGTCAAAATATTCTCCCACTCAACCGTTTGTTCTCGGACGATTGATCTACCACCCGTCGCCAACCACGTATTGGGTCTCATACCTGGTTTTAAACTTCCCAACTTGCCAAAATACAATACTTCCTTGATGCCCAATTGAGAACCAAGAAAATGCCCCACTTCACCCGAGATATCACCCCAAAATGATGGTCTAAACCCTATGAATGCAACTTTTTTCCCACGGAAATTTTGAACTGTCCATGCAAAACATCCTTCTTGTTGATTCCATGCAACGGGCCCTGTGAGTTTCTGCAGTCTGTGAACAAGACCGAGAACCAAAGCGTCGATATCTGATGGGAGGCAAGACAAATTGCTTTCCAAGATAGTGTCACGGCGCTGGTCCTGGGCCTGGGAAACCTAGGAGAAAGCCTACTATATAAGCCATTCGAGTGCAAGTCCGAGGGACTTGTAGTCTTGTATC